>JAODFY010296184.1:0-13805 GCA_027580055.1 Paracaudina chilensis
CCTTTTGTTCCTATTGAATTCGCCTTCCGAGGACTTGGAATTCCTTTGTTCAAGTCCTCGGACCTGCTGCAAAACACATCCACACACACATACATACACACACATGCCAACATGATTACATAGATTCCTT
Organism: Paracaudina chilensis; assembly: GCA_027580055.1. Classification (NCBI taxonomy): domain Eukaryota; kingdom Metazoa; phylum Echinodermata; class Holothuroidea; order Molpadida; family Caudinidae; genus Paracaudina; species Paracaudina chilensis. The sequence continues at coordinate 131 of JAODFY010296184.1, forward strand.
TTACCTTCGGCAAGGAATCAAAAATGTTACACCCATATTCCACCCTTGGTAATGGCAATCGTTTTAATACCTTGTACACATGTGGTGCATACACATGTTTAATGATGAATATAAAGTTCAAACACCTTGAAGCCTGTAGACCTCCCCATGAAATTTAACCATCGGTCTATGCCCCATATGTAACAGAAAATGAACTGACCAGACTGATCAGTCTAGCAGATTTCTATCTAGCATAATCTGGATGAGAGCTCTCAGAGTACCAAACAAGATGCCATGTGATGTCAAGAGAAATTATCTCATGTCAACATCTTATGTAACAGAAAATGAACTGACCAGACTGATCAGTCTAGCAGATTTCTATCTAGCATAATCTGGATGAGAGTTTCTATTATTAAACAAAAACTCCTCTGTACGGAGCGCTCTCAAAGTGCCAAACAAGATGCCATGTGATGTCAAGAGAAATTATCTCAAGTCAACATCTTATTGAAGAAATTCATTTCCAATTCTTTTTTTATCAACGCGGACTTGTTCAGATAAAATATCACGCCATGTCGAAATAATATCGAGGGAAGTCGACGTGTCAAGATAAATTATCTCAACTTCTTTCAGTAGGATGTCGCCATGGCGATTAAAATTACAGCAACAAGTAGACTTGTTCGACATTTGTTTTCTGCCATGTCTATATCCTAATTCGAGTAGGCAAGATGTGAGAGCTCCGTACCAGTGAAACAAATTGTTTCATGCTGGTGGAGCAGAGGTGGACAGGCAAGGTGGAAGAAGAATGTGTCAAAACACCCTTCATGTGAAACATGCAAGTATTTTAATCCAATCTTGTGCAAAATGACTCGTTAAAACTTTTCAGGTTTCAATAAATCTTTGGGTCTAAAATACCAAAGTATCGTACATAACAAATGAGCTGACCAGAATAGCAGATTTCTAGCATATTTGAGGTAAGCATTTACCTTCAAAGACTGACGACTCTCACCGCAGAATTAGTTTCAGTACCCTAATGAATGCAATTTTGGTTGACCAAAGTGCCATATATAGAAACAAATGAGATGACCAGTATAGCAGGTCTCTGGCATATTTGCAAAGACATTAGGCCATAATTGTAGGAGTGTTATATTTTGTTGCCAAACTTTTACGCCAAACTAGGCCTACAGTGTAAAATATCACCTATTCAGGTGGTATATACATAATTCTACTTTTTGGAGAATATTGGCAAGTTTTGTTGTTGCAAACTATGAATATTTCATACATTGTCACACTTATATATGCATTATCATCTGGCATCATCCAAATCATAAATTATAAACACTCATTATTGCTTCAAGGAAGGAATCAGGGGTTAAATAATTAAAACAAATTCTGAGGTGGGGCTGCAAGGGCCGAGCGAATTCACATGAGTTTCCAGTCACAGATTCCTATTTAATGAACATGCAAGTAAACTTTCTCATTGAGGTGTTTATAGCTGCATTGAAGTTACTACATCAGGGATGTGTTCACTGATGTAGTTAACACATCACTACATCACTACACTACATCAACACATCATTCATAGTCTCAAAAGTGTTCAATTGAGCCAATTGAAAATCTTTGTGTAAATTATGCTACTATACCACCTTTAACCACTTCGTACCCTTAAGTTTGAAGCATGGTAAAAATACCTTCAAAAATGTTCCATGACAAAATATGTTCTACCCGACCGATGAGAAGTTGATCATAATGAAGACGTTTGTGGTAACCTGTAATTTGCTCGACCTATTATGCAAATTTGGCAATCAGATGAGTGCTTTGATACAACAATTTGCCACCTATTTGTATCATTTATGGACTGTAACTGATACACTCTGTTACCAACTTCATTGATAAAGCATAGTTGGAATTAAACATGAATTCCTGCTATAAATAAAGCCCCCAAAAAATTTTATAACAGAAAACAACTTTTACAAGGCACAAAATTAAGTAAATAATGAATCATTTCATGCATTGTAGTCCATAATGACAAATATGCATGCAAAAGAAATGAAACTTTAAAAAGCTGTTTTAATGCTTAACAAGAAGAAAAAACATCAAATTGTAACACTTTTTTTTTTAGTCTAAAGAAAAGAAAAAATATATATATATAGCTCAAAGTTGAGAGTAATATTGCTAAGATATAATATTGTAAGTTGACTCTTTTGCCTTGAAACAAAATATTTTTTATTATCTGAGAGGAAGAATTGAAACATTGTTCATGCTTGTATTCTATACAAACAAAAGGCAAGCTTATAGTTGCATGCAGAAAACAAAATGCTGTTGGTTAATAACCCAAAAAACTAAAATAATTCCTCATGCTGTGTGATCTAACCAGGCACTTGTTTTTCATTGTTTTTCTCCTAAAAGTGAATATCTTCTGTTTCTTCACACCAAAAAAGGTAAACGAAAAAGTTTTGTTTTTTCTGTTTCAAACGTATGTGCGATTAGGACAACATCCAGGCCTTGAGCTAGTATAGATACGGCTGCCATCTATAAAAAAAGATGGACAATTTTAAACTGAAATTAACTATTTCTTTTCAAATATCTACAAATCTGGTGTTTTTTTTTTATCCTATGTTTAAAAGGGTTTTAATATAGAGTTTACTACATACAACTTATTTATTCCACAATACCTCTTCCCCAACATTATACCTTTTCCAGTCCGGATACCTCATCTTTATCATCTTGCCCAGCGCCAACATCCCCTTGCGACACCTCACCGACGACCTTTGACACCCCATCTTCTTCTGCTACCTTCTCCCTATTTTCATCCACATCTTCCACCCCTCCACCCCCCTCTAGAGCTGCCTCATCATCATCACGATTGCCTTCATTATCCTCGGCAACGTCAACCGCTTCCTCAACCTCTCCTTCCACTTCACTGTGACTTTCTTTTTCTTCAATTCCATCCTCTTCATCTCCACAAACCTCCCTAGCCTCATCTCCTCCATCTTCCTGATCCTCCTTTGGCTTCCCCTCAACACCTTCATCACCTAAGGTTACTACTTCACCAGTGTCATCTACGCCGTCCTTCCGTTCAACTGCTAGACAAGTCTCTACATCATCAACCTCTTCCAACCCTTTCTCTTCCACATTTACCTCCCCAGGTTTTCCCCCTACCTCCAGATCACCTGGAATGTCCTCTTCCTCAAGAATGGCCTTGTCTTCCCCATCTCCAACCCCCTGTTCAATATCTTCGTCTTCATCCATCGCTATCCCCTCATCATCAACCTTTGAAACCTCCGTCTCTTCCCCCTCTCCACGTCCCTCTTTTCCACCTGCTGAATCTTCCAAAATTATGCTCTGCTGTTCCCTCTCTATTTCGAGACCTTCTTTTTTATCCTCTTCAATCCCTTGTGACTCATCCACAGCATCTTCAAAACTATCGTCATCTGAGATGGCTTCCTTCTTGCCGATCAGCTCAGCTACAGGGCTTGTCGCAGCATCCTCAAACTCATCTTCATCCTGTGCTGAACCATCTGGAGAAAAGTTTAAACAAATGTATCCTAGGTTATTCAGTGGCTGGGAATTTAATCATACATGTCGCATTATTTCATATTCAGTGCACATTTTGAAAGCCTCATATTAAGCATGGAAGTGATAGCTAACAGGAAGTGATTTTAGTGATGCTGGAGCTGACCAACTGAGGAACATGATGAAATGGATGCCATTTGTGGGGGGAGGGGGGGGGGAGAGGCAGGTGTCAACTTAAAAAATGACTATATTTATCAACCTTGAGGTTTTTTGGTGTCATCTATAGTGAACTTCTGTATTATGCCAAGGCATACATGTAAATACACACTAGAATGATGTTCAGAAAGTTTTTCAAAGGTGCCAACACCACCAACATCAAGGGTAGCAGACTAACCCCATATCAAGGGTAGCAGACTTACCCTATATCAAGGGTAGCAGACTTACCCCATACCAAGGGTAGCAGATTTACCCCATATCAAGGATGGCACACTAACCCCATATCAAGGATGGCACACTAACTCCACATCAATTGTAGCAGACCAACTCCACATCAAGGGTAGCAGACCAACACCACATCAAGGGTAGCAGACCAACCCCACATCAAGGGTAGCAGACCAACCCCACATCAAGGGTAGCAGACTAACCCCATATCAAGGGTAGCAGTCTCACCCCACATCAAGGGTAGCAGACTAACCCCACATCAAGGGTAGCAGTCTAACCCCACATCAAAGGTAGCAGACTAGCCCCATATCAAAAGTAGCAGACTAGCCCCACATCAAGGGTAGCAGTCTAACCCCACATCAAAGGTAGCAGACTAGCCCCATATCAAGGGTAGCAGACTAGCCCCACATAAAGGGTAGCAGACTAACCCAATATCAAGGATAGCAGACTAACCCCACATCAATGGTAGCAGACCAACTCCACATCAAGGACAGCAGACTAACCCCACATCAAGGGTAGCAGACTAACCCCACATCAAGGGTAGCAGACTAACCCCACATCAAGGGTAGCAGACTTACCCCATGTCAAGGGTAGCTCAAACCAACCCCACAACAAGGGTATAAGACCATAACCACATTAAGGGTAGCAGACTAACCCCCATATCTAGGTTAGCAGACAAACAAGAAACATTAATAAAGTGAGGGGGCCTGACATTTAGATCCTAGTGGGCAAACTGACAAACTATGTAACCTGTATAGGTGTAACCCTGTACCCTGTATAGGTGTAATCCTGTACCCTGTACAGGTGTAACCCTGTACCATGTATATATAGGTGTAACCCTGTACCCTGTATAGGTGTAACTTATTTTGTTATTGTCAGTTTGCCTTTGATAAATACCATGCTAGGATCCAATTGTCATGCCCACTTACTTTATTACAATTCTCTTTCACATGCGTTTGGTTGCATGAGCAGTTTTGTAACAGCTTTTGTATGGTTTGCCCCATATCAAGGCTCCCTGCCACACACAACAACAAATGATTTGAGATAACATGGGCTAATAGGTGGGATAATAGTTCTACATAATATTGTTTGGTTTTACCGTTTTTGGTATGACAAGACAGAAGGCATTCACCATAAGAAATTATATGAGATAACATGGGCTAGTTGGACTACAAAATATCAAGGGTCCCAGACCCTTGAATTTCAATTTTGGAGTAATGTATGCTATCACAAAGAAATAAAGTACTGAGAGTCATGTTTGTTGAGCTCAAATAACATCTGACCTCATGTAAAATCAACAGATATTTATATATATATCAAGCATGACTTTAATCCAAGTTAGCATTGTTCAGTTAACATGATTTCCAGCCAGCATTACATGTACATATGCATACCACCACATGTCTACATAGATTCATATTCCTCATGGCAAGTTTTACAAATCATTTTATTTTTAAATGACCTTACGAGTGTTCCTTCTTACAACAGAGTTTATGAAACCCTCACCTGGGGGGCTGAGTGTGATCCTGGGTGGGGATGTCTGTGGGGTGACCAAGGATGGCGATGAACCCTCTTCACTCTGAATGACCTCACTGATGGCCAGCTGACCGACTTCCTTGCAAGCTGCTTCAATCACTTCATGAATGAGAGCACCGGCTACTAGGGTGGGGTCGGATCCTTCAATCTCTTCCCCAGGGTGAGTATCCTCTTCCCCAGGGTGGGGACCTCCCTGCCCATTGCCATCTGCTGATGACACAGAATCTTCCAGTTCAATATCCTTCAACGCAGCGCTGAGAGCATCCTCGACAAGAGAGTGGGCAGCTGTGTCCAATTTTTCACCTACATGAATTAATGCAAATATTTTTTTTCCATTTTTGAATCGTTCATTACCATCAACTTGAAATTTTTAGGGAAGGTTAGTCATTTTTGTAGTTGTACTTCGAGTACACCTTACAAACATGGGCTTAAAGTTCTGCCCTGGGACATGAATACTACCAGCTCCAAAAATTATGTTAAAGAAAGAATGAAGGAGTCGGGTTTTGAGAAACCAATGTTATGACGTTTTCTTCAACATACTAAATACAAGAAAAACTTTGAGATTCTATGCCAGATCATTTGACATTTGTTCCAGTCCTATGGTATATTCCCAAAGTAAGAAACCCTCTGCCAAGTATGGAATATATTAAATATTAAGTTATTTCACTCAAACAAAGAAAGCCTTACATTTATGTGGAAGCTACACAGAACGTATAAATTCAAATTTTAATGTCCACCCAAAACATTACAGACTGAAAACAAACTTTACAAACAGAACTAACCTTCAGTTTCTGCAGCCAAGTTTTCTGAAAGCCCAAGTTGTGATGTGACAGAAGCCTCTCCATCCAGTAACTGTACCACCAGCTTCCCATCTTGCACCCTGATCACTTTGGCGACAAGATTTTCACACTCCAAGTATTCTTCGAACTGTGCTACCAACTCTTCTTTCGACGTGGATTCCTCTGTAATTCCTGCTAGCCGGCAGTTGAAGGAGTAGGGATGTTGCTCTGTGAAGTTGTGGTGGAGTTCCTTCAGCTGTGATATCTCTATAAGGTCACTATTGCCATAATCTACAAACACAACCTCGGCAGCAGATCCCTCCATGTGGTCTACCTTTCCTCTGTACCAGACCCCATCGTCACTGAATTTACCAACACAGGGCATCCCGGCAGTGACTGAAGTCACTGTTGCAACCTCGTTATTCTTGTAAAACTCGTCTACCTGTGCACTAAAGTCAGCCACTGCATCTTCAAACTTTCTCAACTGGATTGCAAAATCATTGAGAGTTGCTATGGATGTGAGATAGACTGGTTCTGATGCACCTGGTGTTATTTCAAAGGTGGGGTATTCAACTGTTACTGATGACATCTGTATGTTTTCCTCCAGCCCCAAGGCAACTGCAACTGATCTGCCTCCTTCAAGTACTTGAACTGACAGTAGAGTTTCAGTGCAATCCACAACCTTCACTTGGAGATTCTCACTTTCTAGATATTCTTGAATCTTCTCCATAGCTTCATCGCTTTCTGAAGCAATATCCACTCCTGCAAGCTCACACTTCAAGGCAAATGTTGGTGTCTCTAGAAATTGTTCATTGAGCACTTTTAAAGAGGTCTTTGCCACTGTGTCAAAGTTACCATAGTCAACAAATAAAACGTCTGCATTATCTCCATCGACAGATATCACATGTGCTCGGTACCAAAGTCCATCATCTGAAAATTGCGCAGCACAGACTGTACCAGAATCAACTGCTTCTATGGTGGGGACCTCATTGCTCTTGTAGAACTCATCCAGCTCTGCTGACAAATTACCTAGAGCATCAGCCTCTGATTTTAACTGGATGTAAAACTCTGAGAAACCTGCTATAGAGGTCAGAAAAACTGGCTCTAATGTGCCAGTGGGTAACAGTTTTGAAGTTAATCCTGGATACATTTTCATGGATGTTTCTCTTGCTGGTATATCTGCTGCCTGTGGTATGACAACTGCCGTCGGCATGTCATGGGTAAGATCTTCCTCCAAACCTAATTCGGTTGCCACAGAGATTCCTTCATCCTCTATCTTAATGTCAACAACACCATCTTTTGTGTTGTATATTTTTCCCATCAAAGTTTCTTTATCCATCATCTCCTCAAATTTGCTCACAACATCTTCAGATGAACCCTTTACTGGATCTATCCCAACTAGTCTGCACTTAAAGGCAAAAGCTGGTTGGCTGCCAAAATCACCTTTCAATTCTTTGATAGATGCTGCTGGAACAGAATCACCATTACCATAGTCGACAAAGGTGACATACACATTATCGTCTGTGATTTCCTCCACCACAGATCTATACCACACCTGATCTTCTGAAAACTGGGCAACACAAGGTGTGCCTACTTTGACTTCAAGGGACGATACTTCATTACTCTTGTAGAATTCATCGACTTCGTTTCCAAATTCTGCTAATTGGTCAGCTTGCCTGGCCAGTTGAATAGAGAATTCATTCAGGGATGTGACTGCAGTGAGGAATATACCCTCTGAAGCACCTACATCGAGTTGATATGATGGATACCCTGGGAAGGCCTGTGATGTGGATATCCCTAGTTCTAAATGAGATGCTTTTGTTTCAATAGCTCCAGCTTCTCTTAGTTTGTCAGCAATGCTAATGCCCATATCCAGTAATTTAACATGATGAATCATTTTTGCAGCTTGAACATTATGTTCAGGGGTCTCCAATATTTCCAACAAGAGTTCCTTATCTATGGTAGCTGTCTCAAAGTATTCACAGGCTTGTGGAGTCCAGGTCTCTGGTGCTGGTCTTACATCTTCCAATGAGCAGCATACTGCTTTAAGTTGTAGATCACTGTGTTTCTTCTGTAAAACTTTTAGGCTTTTGATGTCTACCACATCTGTGTTGCCATAATCTGGGAAGAGGACAGTGATTTGGTTCCCTTCTTGCTTGAGAATTTCGCCTCGATACCATTGATGGTCTTCAGCATACAAAGCTGCACAGAGTGTTCCAGTGGGGATTTCACCAGATGCAAATAGTGACTCTGCAGAGGCTTGGCTGTAAACAGTTTCCATCTCCACCATCAAATCTTCTAACTCCTGGGTCACACTTGCCGGTTGGCAGAAGAAGTATGATGGCGATACAATGCTCGAGACATAAGCCTTAATTTTCTTCCCAACCTCAACTTCTGGAAATACCCATTTAGTTCCTGGCACAGGTGCCGCTGCCACTTGCTGTATTGGTTGGCAGTCAAATTTCTTCTTCACCTCTGCATTAATGTTCATATCATGATCTGACAAAATAACTTGACACGGGATGGATTTATCAAGAAATTGGCACTTAAGTTCTTTTTCTAGAGTAATTCCTTCAAGTGTAATACTGATATCTGGATCACCGGTAAGGAAGACATCATGGAGTTCACACTTGATGGCTATGGCAGGTTTGTCCAGGAACTGTTGCATTAGCTCCTTAAGTTCTGATGTTTTGCACAAGGATGTATTTCCATAATCAAGGAATCTTACACAAGCCTCCCCAGAATCATGAACACTTTCAAGTACACCTCTATACCACTCATTATCGTCACTGTACAAGCCACAGCAAAGTTGACCTGGTTTTGCTTCTGACAATGAATTCACTTCTGCAGAGTATGCAGTTTGGATTTCACCATGGACTTGATCCAAATCATCTGCAGAGCTTGCAAGTTGGACATAAAAAGAACCATCTTCCTGAACTTGTGTTACATACACTGCTTCCTCAGTCTCTGATATCACTTGAGGAGGTAGTGATGCCATCTTGGATTCTTCAACTGCCTTCATAATCTTCTCAGAAATATTGACATCCTCCTCTTCAGAAGTGTCATTAAGTTCAACTTCCAAATAATTAACAAACCTTTTCAATGGTTTTGCCACCAGCTGCTTCTCCATTGTGAGTTCTGAGAATTGGTCAATGATTTCGTCGGGGAAAGGTGAAGTCTTTGATACTCCCGATAGAGAACACTCCATGGCTTGTGCAGGGAGATTCAGGAGGTCTGATGAGATGGTAAATGTACCAGATGAGATGACTTCCTTGTTCCCATAGTCAACATAAAAAACCTGTATTTGATTTTGAATCTTCTTGACAACCCTGGCCCTGTAGAAAGCATTGTCAGTGGGAGATCTGACAACACAGAGTTGACCATTCTCCAAGTTTGCGGTAGGCGGTAATTTTCCATTAGCCACTTCATCATTTATTTTCTCCATTAGGGCATCTACATCTGGACACAAGTTGGCTTGCTGAAGCCAGAATTTGGAAGGCGACTCAATAAATGACACAACAACATCCACAAACTCTCCCATTGTGACAGAGTCTTTCTGATGCTTTATAAACTTAGTGATCTGTGCAGTAGGAACAGGTGATGGTGGTTGTAAAGGCTTAGACGGTTCCTTCAAAGACGGTGCAGGTTTAGCTGCTTCTCCCCAAGACTTTTCAGATTTGGGGGGTTTCTGACTATCTTGGGACACATTTGTAGTGGCTAATGGTGGAAACTTTTGCCGTTGTGGCTGTGGTGGATATTTCTCCCTGAAGTTGGAACCTGAAGGCCTATTTGGTGATACTGGAGGGCCCGATTTCTTCTGATCCCTTGGTGGTGTTTGCTGCCTCCCAGGGGTAGGTTTTGGCTGGTCTTGCTTTGGTACAGCCTTCAAAACTTCAGTGACAGATTTTCCATTATTAAATGTCATCTCCACTTCAAACACCCCTGCACCAGTACTGATGACTTTACAGCAGAATTTTTCAACCTCATCAATCAGGCTTTGTAATTTCTTAACTCGCAGAGGCCCTTCTAGGTCCTTGGCACCTTTCAAACTGCATTTCACTGCTATGATTGGTATTTTCATGATTTCTTGGTTGATCTCCTTTATGCATGACACAGGCACATATTCAAAGTTACCATAATCTACAAAGCATACATGCACAACATTGACCTTTTTGTTTGTTACCACTGCACGGTACCAATTTCCGTCTTCCTGAAACTGTGCCACGCAGGCCATTCCTAGACTTGGATTCTTTATGGCCAACTGTTGTGGCCTCAGCTTACTGTACTGCTGGTCTAACTGACCCATCAGAGATTGTAGCTCTTGAGTGGTGAATGCTGGCTGGCACCAAAATTCCTGTAAATTTTCCACATGTGAAATGTAAACATCCAAAGTTGAGCCAACCTCTAATTCTCTCTCTTTAAATTTACCAGCATCTGCCACAGGTGATGGGGTTTGATTTGTAGCCATGCTGTTACTTCTTGTGTCAGTTCCTCTTGTGGGAGTAGGTTGCCTTTCTCTTGGGGAATGAACCCGAGATGGAGTCTGGAAAATCTCATTAACACAAAGGCCTGTCTCTGTCACAAGCCTGACTTCATAGTTTTCACCAACCTTGTTCCCAAACTCCACTTCCAACTCAGCTTCACCAGACATGTCAGTGAACTTGTTGATGTCGTCATCTACCCAAGGTTTGAATGGGATACCTTCCAAGGAGCAAGGTATGCCTTGCATGGGAAAAGCCATGAATTTACTTACAAGTGTCTTTATTGCACTGGACTTCACTGTTTCATGGTTACCAAAATCAATAAAGCGCACCTCAATATCTCCAGTTCTTTTCAGCCCAGTGACAACTGCTCTGTACCAGATTCCATCCTCTGAGTATTGTGCCACACAAGGCGCTTGAAGCTTTGCTTGGAAAGGCAATGATGAACCACCGTTAACAATGTGATCATTCAACTCATCCATCAAATTCTGCAGGTCTTCTGCAGATGTCACTGGTTGGCAGTGAAAGAGGTTTGGGCTTTCAACATTGCTTACATACACCTTCATTTTTTCATGCCGTTTGGGACCCAACTTAACAAAGTCTTCAGAGACCGACTTTCTAGGTCCTGATACCTGCTGAGGTCTTTGAGAAGCACAAAACCTTTGCATTTCCTCTGTAATGTTAATCCTGTGGTTCTTATCAATCAATTCAACTACATGGATACTGCCCTCTTTAATGCAAATTTTGGCTTCCAGTTCATTCTCACCAACCAGCTCTTCAAATTTGCCTTTCATCTTTTCAGCAAACCCTGGACCTTCTTCAACCCCTCCTAATTTACACCTGAAACTCTGCGCCTCCAAGTCCATGTAGTTGGCATGCAACTGTTTGACATTTCCAATGGGTAAGTTATCACTATTGCCGTAATCAATGAAGTACACTTCTGCAGATGAATTTGTGACTCTTTTCACCTCAGCCCTGTACCAAAGTTTGTCCTGAGAAAACTGTGCACAACAAATAGATCCAATGTGTAAGTTTTTCATTTGACCATCCCTTGGACTTTTTGACTGGTAGTCATCTTGGAGTGCAGCACTCATTTCTTCAAAGTCGGACGCTTGAGCCAATAGCTGGCATGCAAAGTCAGTGCTACTGTTGATGTCTGTAATAGTCACATTGTATCTTGAACCCACTCTTAAAGTCGGGAGTTTTACTTTTCTTGGACTTGTGGGACTTCTGGGACTGAGCGAAGTGTTTGGTGAACCTCTGTTTGGTTGAGCAAGGCTCTCCTTGGGAGATACTTGAGGGCGACGTGCCACTGTCCTAGTTGCTAATTTCTCCTTCAGCAGTGTTTCACCAATTGACAAGTTTAGCTCTGATCTTGGGTCCACCATGGACACCATCACTTTGGGTCCTTCAACAGAGTCTGCTTTCACACACAGGATCTTTTCAAGAGTGAGATCTTCAAATCTTGCTATGGCAGCATCATGGGAACATGAAGCAGGGTCAATGCCACTAAGGCCAGCTTCAATTGCAGCTCCTGGTAGCTTTGAAAACTGATCAGGCAGGGCTCGAAGGTCAGACACGCTTACTGTTTCTGAATTGCCATAGTCTACAAAAAACACTTCACACATCTTCAGACCAACATTTCTGACTACCTGTGCCCTGTAGAACTGATCATCTGCCGAGAACCTTGTGACACAGGGTAGGCCAGGAGTCACGTGTGAAATCTTCTCAGCATTATGACCTCCCTCCGGTCCAAAAAATGCCTGTAGGTCAGTCATCATATCGTCCAGGTCTACGGCCACTACTTCTTGCTGCAACCAAAATTGTGTAGGAGACATCACATGGGATACGTAAACCCTATCCCTCTGACCAATGTCCATGCCCATCACTGGTAGCGGAGGGACATTTACCTCCAAATGTTCTGGTTCAGGAGATGCCACTTGCGGGTGGGAAGCTGGCTCAGCAAAGCCATCCGTGATAAACTGTGCAGAAATGTCTCTCTTTCCATTCAACGAATACAACTTTACAAATACCGCATCCTTGTCATGGTCCATAGGCTCACACACAAAAACTTTGTTGACCACAAACCGGTCTAGGTAGTCTAGGGTTCCAGTCTTAATTCCACCTCGGATGAAAATGGGCTGGATGCCTCGAAGGATAAGTTTTGTAGCCTGTGCTTCATAATTAAGGGAAAGGTCTTCATCTAAAATTCTTATTCGACTTCTGGGGACAAATTCTGTGCTACCATAGTCCACATAAAAGGCCAAAACATCATTACCTGTGGCAGTTTGAATACATGCTCTGTGCCACTGATTATCTTGTATGGATTTTGCGAGGCAAAGATCGCCCAGCCTAAGCTGACCCTTAGGATGGTCTTTACGTTGAGCAATATCCTGCCGCTCTGTAAGCGAGTCCTCGATTTTCTCAACTTCGCTAAGCTGGAACTGCCCCCATAGTATGAACAGTTGGTTGTCCTTGTTATATTCAGCATGTGATATCATCACCTCCATCCTCTCACCAATGTTAGGCATGAAGAAGTTGTAACTGTTGCTTGCCATCTTTGAAGGCTACCTGAAAAGAGAGGAGAACAAATAGTCAACTAAAAAATTAAAACATTTAGTTTCATGTGACTATTTTATAAAAAAAAAGTATAACCAAATTGAATCCCATGATGAATAAGACAAACATGAGCCCAAGGGCACTATGGTTCCTTGCTTAGGGGTATATGACAACGATAATTATATACAAAACGTTTATAAGTTTGGGCCCAAATGGAACAAATAATTGTGGGCCCAAATAATTGAGGGCAATCCATGGAGTTGCATCTCTATTTTACATCAAGTGTCCCCTGGTGACCTCCATATGACCTTCATAATTTTCGGCACTAAATGTTACCTATATGTACCAAGTTTCATGTAGATCCAACAATGTTTAGTAATTTGACCT
>JAODFY010296294.1:0-13803 GCA_027580055.1 Paracaudina chilensis
CATGAATTTAAATTTTATCAAAAGGCTGATTGGTCATTTTGATGATGTGAAGTGGTGATTGATTTACCTTGTTCATACAATAATGTCTAATGATTTTTCTTTTACCCAGATCGAACAAGACTTCAATGAATCTTTTGAGATGTTGCAGTTCGTTTCCTTTTCAAGTGGGAGGACAGCTTTGAAAAACTGTATGCGCAGAAGCGGGGTCTGCAAAGAAGCATCACCTGCACATTGGATCTCTACAAAGTTTGTCTTGTACAGTTTTTTCCCAGCCTATAAAGATAGTTAATGCAAACTGGCATAGCCTAGCGTGTGTATAGATTACCTGTATTGGAGTCAGAGTAACGTCCATCAATGAGGGCACAACAAACAAGTAAGTTGTGTATAGCATCTCCACTGTACTGTGAGGCGTTTCTCTGATGGAGGTCATTCAGATTTTAAAAAATCCTGCACAAAGGGTTTCATGTGTGAACTAAGTTGACAAGCCCTAATTATTTCAAAATATAAGGCAATCAACCAGCTTGAGTGATTGAAGTCAGATCAGGTGTTAACCCAACCCCTTCATTGAAAGAAATGGAAGGCTTGGAACCATTTTCTGGATGCCCTTTTACTTACCAGGTGATTCTGGTACTGAGTAAAGCAGCAAGCTAGTAGATCAAAAAGTTATCTTAAGAGGGAACCATGTTCATGGTTCATGTGTTCTGTATAATTTGAATTCTGAACAATTAAATTTGAATAAAGTATTGAAGTTGTGATGCATAAAAAAACAGAAAAAGGGGAGGCAGTCTTTTCTCATCCCATACTCTGCTTTGGAGATGAAACATGGATTGTGCACATGATTAAAACCCATTGTGTGACTTTGGAATATGCTAAAATCCTATTGTTTTTTTAATGTATTTTTGATGTTTTAGATTTTGATAATGAAGCTATGAGAACTCATTTTCATAGTTCCTCACTCTCAAGAAAAATGTAATAATGTATTATTGTTCAAAAAGCTTCTCCATCACAAAAAAAAAAAAAGTATTCAAGTTTTAAGTTTAACAAGCATGTATGGCACATGTGTCTTTTGGTGTACTGGTTAATTTAAAAAGAATATAAATATGGTATCTTATTTGTTCTTACTTTCACAAATGCTACAGAGAAGTCTCTAGCTTGTAGCAATGCTGCAATGTGTGTTGCCATCCGGGCAGGTAAAACATTGTAATGGCAAGACCGTGCATGCAACGACCAGTGAGGCCCTTTCAGCATTTATTTAGTGTTACCCTGTAAGTTGTATCATATCATTGTGACTGCAGAGAGTTAAAGGGATAGTCCAGCCTGACAAAATGAAAACTTAATGGAAGATTATTGGAAAAACACTAAACCCAATATTTAATTAAGTCCTATTAGAATAGCATTCCCAAGCTATAGATATTTGAAGGTTCTAGCAATTTTGTTTCATTTTGACATTTTTGCAGTTAGTCTGAACAGCATTTTGCAAAGCTTTATATACCAAGTGCCTCTTAATTAGACTACCGTGATTAAACACACATACCTTTATAATAATACGCCAAACAGAAAAGCTGACATAATTATAATCAGCCCGCCCTCCACTGCACCCTCTGCACCCAGGATATCATGAGCATAATTTTGGTTATTTGAATGGATTGTTTGAATTTAGAAAATATGAGGTGGGGGAAGTTTTGGTGCCAGTTACCTGTCTCACTATGAGCCAAGTAATCTCTGGACGACAGCTCTCCCTAGACCCACCTCCCTATTCCAAGGTATGAAGAATGTAAACTTCCACATAAACCTAAAAACAATGTTTATACCAAAGTGCACTCAGACCTTCACCATGACATTTTTGGAAGCTCTCCCATGCCCAGCATAGGTTTTATGGTGGTAGGTAACTGTTGACAGGATTGAAGGTCACTGTGAATTTCAGTGCATTTCCAACATTTTCTTTCTATAACTAACATTGTAGCCTTGTCCAAAAAAAAATATTCAATGATTAAGGCATGTAACCTTGCTCCAAAATTGAATCTGATCCAGAAGTAGATTATGACTTGTATTGATACCAAATTGTTCAAGTTTCATGTGGGTAACTGGTCACTGACAATTTCAGTGTGCTTCAATAATTCCTGTCTGGAACCAACTTTGGAGCCTTGCCAAAAATGATCTTAATAAGTGAGGGTTTTATCCTACTGGTAGTCATATGAAACAATTCAATACATATATGTAGTATGAAACTTTTCCAACTCTCAGTGATGAGTATTATGGGGGTTGAAATATGGAAATTATTTCCATCTGCATAATAAATTGGTTGTTTTTAGCAGCCTATAGAGAAAGGATGGTGGATGAAGTACACTTCTTTTGTGGCCAAATTTGAGTTATTTGGTGTAATTCACCACAGGTATCACTTTGCAACTCTGTATTACAGCTAGAGGGCATAACAAAATGCAAAATAATGATAATGCAAATCTTGCACATGTTGATGGGGGTACCACCTAAACTTTTGATGGTCCATAATTCTGGATTAAGTGATTGACTTGGAGATGGAACCTAATATTTTGCATGTGTTTTTATACACATTGATGAATTCTATAAATGATTTTCAGCCAAACCTGAGAGGTGACCCGCACCAGTTTTGAGAGAATTGGTTGATTTGACATGGAATGACCAAAAATTATGCTGTTCATTCAAGCAACTTTGTAATTATTAGTAAGCTCACACCAGTACCAACATACCAAGTGCAGTTATCCACAGTATGTGTGTGTGTGTGTGGGGTGGGCATGATCAGTAGTAAAGGGCTACGATGGTGGATGAACAACATAGTTGATCAAATATTTATTGTCAAGTTAATGAGCATATCAGCAAAAGCATATGATGGTGATTATCATTAACCCAAGTTGAAGTTTTCTAATTCTTGATAGTACTAACTTGGGGTAAATGACAGTGGTCTGTTATTGGACTAATTGGAAAGAATCGAAAGGTTTGTGTGAAATCATAGTTATTTATATAAACAAAGGTATATTTTTATTTTCACAGGTTGGAACTAATCTTCCTGAATACCTGTCAGGAGTGCTTATTCTTGGATCTCTGCTGTCACCATCCCAGTTTTTCCTTGTTAGGTGTGGCAATTGAATATACCTCTCTCCTGAAAGCTGTGGATGCCTGTTTTAAGGCATTTTATGTGTTCGATGTGCTCTATCCTAGTCAGTGCCATACAACCTGGGAGTTTGTGCAGAAATATTTCTATGGTCTGGAGGATGGGAATGGCAAGTCTCTCACCACCCCAGCAGTGAGGTCCCTCAGGACATTTCTGGACAAACCGTGAATACATCCATTGTAACTGTGTTATTTTTATGAATGTATGTAACTGAACCCATTGTTCTACTACTTGTTATAATTGGCTTTTTACTGCTGCAATTTGAATTCTTTTTGATTCCTTGACATGCGATCACGTTGGCCTGTGTATGTGTGTGTGTGACTCTAAGCTTGTAACCACATTATCTCAGCAGTTCCAAGTTTGATTAATATTTTACTTACTACCCATATTGAGTAGATGATCCCTATTGAGGTCAAAGATCATATGAGGTCAATAGGGGTCAAACATTGAAAACTTTGTAACCATGTTATCTCAGCAGTCCCGAGATGGATTAATATGTTACTTAGAGCATATGTTACCCATATTGAGTAGATGATCCCTATTGATATTAAAAGAGGTCAAAGGTCATATGAGGTCAATAATGGTCAAAAGTTGAAAACCTTGTGACCAGGTTTTTTTCAACTAGTAGTCCAGAGTTGGAATAATATCTTACTTGGAGCATATGTTACCAAACATGGAAAACCTTGGTACAAATGTTACCCATATTGACTATTTCATCTCTCTAGATTTTGAAAGAGTTCAAAGGTCATATGAGGTCAACAGCAGTCAAACACTGAAAACCTTGTAACCAGGCTAACTCAATAGAAAATGTGGATGAAACTCATAAATGGTATGTAGGTCACTCATATCATTATTGTATGTAGCTTTCTCACAGTATGGAAACATAATCTTGACAGGAAGAAGTTAAATGTTTTAAAATCATCAGAATTTTCAATTTAAGACAGCAAGGAATCACAAAACCTCTTGGTTTTCTTGTTAATTTAAAGGTCTTGATGTTTTCTGTGTAGTCGTGAATGTGACCAGAATAGCGATATGAAATTGTCCAAATTTGATCCTGAGAATAATAGAGGTCTGAAGCAATCAGGTGATGTGGCACTATACAGCCAACGCATTAAACAGGTTTTAGGCATATTTCAAACAAAAAAATAAATTATAGAATGCAGGAGATTAAAAATATAGTTGCAGGAGATTTTGCAGGTATGCAGGAAGGTAACTTTCAATCGCTGTGTATGTATGTCAGTATGAGTATGTTTTACATGATGATGCATATTACTGCCACACTGTCATGTAACAGAAGATTCATCATTGTTATTACGACATGCATGGTAGTGATCATCACTGCTAATGATCATGTCATGGGAAGATAACTTCTCAAACCATCCTTATCAAAACATCAACTTTGTCAAGACATCCTTATACCTGCTAGTCTAAACTGAATGTTTTAAACAATATTTTGAAAGCTTGTGTCCGTTTTCCTTCAGGGTCGTGTACATGTGTCAGAATTGCAGCAAAAGCAACTAGTGCAGTTGTGAAAGTATGAATTCTTATATCGTACAATGAGGCTTGTCATCAGCACACTCTTATTTTAGTGTAGTGGGTGTGGAGCAAATGATAGGTTGTAGAAAGGAAATCTTTCAATGACTTTGGGAGACTGAGTGTTGATGAATGTGATAACCAGCTAGCTATACAGGAGCTCAGCTTGGGTCATTGACAGTATTAGCTATGTAGCTTCACACTCAATATTTGGGGTCCGTCATCACCTTTGGAAGGTATTGGTGATTGCTTCCATTCCAATCAAAATCTGGCACAGCATGATTAGAATGTGTATAGATTGAAACACACAAAATTATATACAGATCTCATATACACCTAAATAAATAATCCACACAGATACATGGGAGGGGAAGGGGGTTGGCTTGAGCAATGTCAGAACATGAACAGTTTGCTCTTTATACTCAGAACAATATGTGTGTTTAGGGGTGGTGGTGTTAGTATGAAGTCCTGGAAATTGTAGTCTGTAGATTTTTAGTGCAACCCAAAATTACATCTTTGTTTGCAACTCAGGAACAAAAGCTACTTTGAGGTAATAAATCTTCTCTAATGTTGTTCTTTATTTACACAAGGAGACCAATTTGGGGTGGGTTGATGTCCCTGATCATGCATTAAAGCAAAATGACCTTCATTCAATAGATGGTATTTTGATGCATTGTTTATGTTACTGCTTTGTCTGTTTGACCTAAAATATCTACTGTGATTATTTCCAATGGACTGGGACTGGGGTGTTGGGGGATGGAGGGCCTGGGTCTGTAGGGGGAAAGACT
Organism: Paracaudina chilensis; assembly: GCA_027580055.1. Lineage (NCBI taxonomy): Eukaryota > Metazoa > Echinodermata > Holothuroidea > Molpadida > Caudinidae > Paracaudina > Paracaudina chilensis. The sequence goes on from JAODFY010296294.1 coordinate 5,470, forward strand.
TCAGAGCTATAAAGAGCTGAACAATACCAAGACAGGAATTTGGTGCATTTTGTACACAATCATATTTGTATGATATTTACTATTGACTATATATATTTGGTGTGTGTGCATGGATTATAGGTAAGATTTAGTGCAATTTTCCAGTAGAATCTAATATTACACTGAAATTGATCAAAGTTACAAACTGAAGTCTGAATCGTGAGTTTGTGCATTCAAACTTTTAATTTGCTGACAGTTGTACAGAAAACTCACAGATGTGGTTGTTACAATGCATCCAATAAATTGAATATACACTGAAAACAAATCAAATCAAAATATAATTCCTGCACCGAAAAACCAAACATAATCTACAATCCTCGACAAAAATACATGGACAAACCCCGCTCCCCGTATCAATGTTGCTGGTTTGGAACACATTTTGGTACAACATTGAATCGGGGATGTGGGGCGCGCTGATGGCAAAATTTCAAAAAGACTGCTGGCTAATGACTTTTTTGTCCAATCATTTTTGTCGAGGATTGTAGATATCATAATTTCTGTGTTAGGTTAAGTAGCCTAAGCTGTGTCAACCGACAATGCACAATTTGGCACATTTGTTTTGCTGATTTGTCATTAATTAGAGCATTCTGGGATATATAAAAACGGCTTTGGTTTGGGTACTTTTCTTCATGCATAAGATGAGAATGTGGCTGTAAAATTTCTATTCCATTTCAGAAAATTTGTTGAAAGTCCCAACCAAGTCCAATCAAGTTACATGCAGTACCTGTTATTGTCTTATACCCTAGGGTGGTTGGATATGATGGCATAAATTCAAGAAATATCCAACAGATATGTTGTCAATTGTTTGTCTATTTGACCCACTTGTCTCCTACAGATATTTCCTGGGACACAGGTTTGATCAAATCAATTGAACATGAACTTGGGACGGGGCCAGATGAAATTTTTATTTGTTTTTTTTTCTCCCTTCAGCACAAATGCTGTTTAATACACACCTCCTTCCTCTTTTTTTTTTCAAACCACTTAAAATGTATTTTCTTTGTTATTTATTATATATTATATAAATGCAACAGAACTATTTTATATATATTGTAACACTTGCTGGGGCTGGGGCAAACCAGGGTGTCTTTGTGCTGCAGCTACACCTGTAGAGCTGTTCTTCACCTACTTGTGAGTAGCCTGGATTACTGGCACAAAGAAGATTAGTGTGCTCTCTTTGACCACTGTTTGCCAGAGCAGACTTGCCAGGATGATCCCCTAAAGCATGGCTATGTCTTGCTGACTCTTTTAATGGCCTGGTTGACCATGCAGATTGGTTATTTAAGATGTATTCAGGTTATGTACGGAGGTCAGAGTTTCTAGGCCATTCTATTCATGTTGTAAGCATGCACTTTTTTTAATGCCATGTAAAATGTATTATTATTATTTGTACGCACCCTGAGTATTAAGATTGTGACTTTAAGCTTATTGTAAAGGGAATCACAATTATAAGGGTGACAGAGATTTAGGGGACTGTCACAAGGTAATCCGTCAACCTCAACACCCCGGGAGACTGCTCATACCAATAAGGACAATCAATATCGATGATGTGGAGTTCAATGTATTTACATCAACCGAAAGCCCTGGGATAAATTTATATACAAATAAAAGTGATTAATATTCAATACCAATGAATGATTTGCTTTTGGCCCCAGCAAAGACACGAAATAAGGGCTGTTATCAATCATTACGAATAGGTTGACCAAGACTGCATGGTGGAAAAATAATCATAATATATATAAACATTTCACAATTCAATGACATTTCCTCTTGCCAAACAATAACTATCATCGATATAAATGGAGACCACAGTTAGAACTCTGCAGCACAACATCACCATAGTGTATAGAGATAGAGCCAGAATACCACTCAGCAAGGGATATTAGCAGGTTTAATTTTGTATGCCCTGAAGCTGTATCCTATGTGTTCACCAGATAACTAAGGTAATTCATCTATATCCACTAATTGCTGAGATTCACCCATATATTTTACTGGGACATACTTGTAATGTAACCTGTACTCCACTGGACATAATTATACACCAGACAACTTTTTACCACAGTGTTCTTGTTATTTGTGTGCTGTCTTCCTACATCATCTGAAGTGGCCGATTCAGTAAAATACACCATCTCTGGCCAAGAATCCCACCCTGCTGGACTGATCACTACCGAAGACCGTAAAATCTGTTACAATATATATATATATATATAATGTGTGTGTGTTTTTATTCTTTAATTACTTGGCCTGTTATTGGGCAGTTGTACTTTCTTGGGAGAATTTACTTCATCGAGACATTGAATTGGTTCTGGTCAAGGAAGACGGCTTACAATAGAAGGATATCTTCCCACCTGAAGTAGTATATGTCAATAAATGCTAAACATATGTTGTCTCCTCACTTTAATGTATGAGGTCAATGTATTAATCACCAATTATTTAGCCCCTATATCACAATTAATGTATAAGGTCAATGTATTAATCACCAATTATTTAGCCGCTATATATCACAATTTTTCACAACACAGTGGCAAATGTCTTGTCATTTCTGGATAACAGTGAAAAACATAAAAAGTATCCCTTTTGGGGTGCATTTCCAGAAATTACAAGATATATTCCAGACATGTTTAACCTGACTATACATTTATAACCAGGGAATCATATCCTAGGGTGTCCCAGCTATTTGTTTTAGTTGTAATCAATACAATTTTATGAGAGTTTTAGAAGTTAAAATATATGAACTGAAAAAATCTGAAAAAAAGTTTTGCTTGACTGTCAAATCCTACCTGAAATTCCTTTGTGATATAGTCCCTTTAATCAAAGTTCCAGCTGCAAAGGAATAATGCAGCTTGTCTGTTAATAGTAGTGACCAAATTATATAAACTTAAACTGAAAGGAAATATGTGCACAACCCCCAGTGGCCATTGTGGGGGGTTAGGATGTCTGGTATATATGAGCCAGGATCTCAAAATTGTTAAGGCTATTAAAAAAAAAACATGTTTATAGATATTGGCAACAGTGAAATAATTGCATACCACACCACCTCAGTTTCCCAATTAAAGTGAGCCAATGCAGAAGAAAATGTTGTTTTCCTGATAAGCTTTGCACATCCCCCTCCCCCAAAGACATCATGTGACTAAAACTTTGAAAATATCTGGTGGGGCCCCACTGAAACAATTTGATTTGAGACTGTAGTGTGGCATAATTAAGAAGGGGCTTTTCATCCCAAGACTGCAATACATGATTCCTTCATTTAAAGGTATACTATCAGATTTTGAGCCACAATGTATGACTTTTTCTCTTATAGTGATTTTTTTAATCATTCAATCCTTAGTTTGGCACATAAACTGGTGAAAATGTGTGGTTTAGTAAATGTCATGATCATCATTACAACATTACTCCCCATGCCAAACCTGGTACCCCACTACCACAATTTTCTAGCAAAAACTGTGGTTCAATTTTATTACACACCCCACTTGTTGTCTAGCACCTCTGCAACACTTATGTTTACCAAAGCTTTCCTCAGTCAACAAAGCAGTCATTGTTTGCTGACCACCATCATTGCACCAGCCAAACTAGGCAATCCATTGGATATAACATTAATTGAAAAGGTAAACCTTTGGGACAACTTTTGAGAAGGGCAAAGATTTCCTCATGATGGAAACATTAATTGTGGTATTTAGTATATTTTAAGTATGGATTGATTTATATGTAATATTGAGTATATAGCCAGGGATATTAAGAATTTAGTCTGTCAATAGAATCTCATACCTTTTCTTGGAACTTTTAATTAGCCACATTAATTTACATAAGATTTTCTCATTCTTCCGCAGCGATGCAGGGTGCAAACGGTAAACCGTACATCAACGGAGCATGGCATATAGACTTCCCAGGAAACTTCACAGTAGCGGGCACGGTTTTCCAGTACAAGAGGTCGACGAGAACAGACGAAGGGGAAGAAATCACCGCAATGGGGCCAACGACCGAAGCGGTGGATATCATGGTAATAATGTCTTTACCTGGTCGGTATTTACAGGATATCATTCATAAAATATTGAAAGCTACTTAGATGGTTTCAGTATGGACATGAAAACGTGTAACAAAGGTTGTACACCACATTGCCCATGAGTTGCCAGTAGGTTTATTAATGCTATACATATGAGGGAAGGCTAATTGTTCTTGATCCATTATTTCAGCACCATGGGTAGAGATCCAGGACCATGGGTACAGATTTTCCAAAGTGGTGGGGGAGGGGGCTTTACACCTAAAAAAAAATTGATGTGTGACAATGAAAAATTCAGTGGTAGAATCATTAAAAAGTGGGAGCAGGACGTCCTTCGCCAAACGTACATTGCAAGATTGAAGTGCTGTATTTAACATATACTGATTAATTACATTATAGGGGGAGGGCTTCATTATTGCTAGTGATTACGACATAGCTTTGTGCTGTGAACTATTTGATTGTGCGATCCTGATGTCATTCCAGGGGGGGGGGGGGGGACGGGGGTGGATGCATGGGGTACTGTATATTAAAGTGGTTTAATTTAATAAATAAACGGTGAGGGTTTTATTGTTTCTGGGTGGTTTAGCAGACTTTTGTGCCTTACTGACTAAAAATTATTACATTAATGTTAAATATGTGACAGAAATAAAACTTACTCTTGTTAACATTGCAAAGCCCATTGCTGTTTACAGAACATGATGACTAGCATCACAGCATGTGATACTTCATTTAATTATATGTAAGGGTTTCATTATTTCTTGTGTTTACCACACTTTTGTTTCCTATTTATTGGGCAGTGTGATTGTTTTTATGTTATTTTCCACTCTGCAGATGATCTATCAGCAGGCTAATCCAGGGATATACTATGAGTACACCATACCTCTCCATAAACCATCGGATTTGAGGGATGTTGGAGGGGATCTTGTCAATGAGCAAGGGGAAGACTCTGAATATTCGTCCTACAGTTATTATGAGGTAATGTTTAAAACTTCAAAAGTAGCAAAACCTACCAAAAAGTATGATTTTCAATTGGCTCAATTGAACACTTGAAATTATGAATGAACACATTCATGTTGTAGTAACTTCAAATGCAGCTATAAACACCTCAATGAGAAAGTTTACTGCATGTGATGTGTTCATTAAATTAGCAATCTGTGAGTTCTCTGTTCATTCCGGCAAACACAGATTAATAGTTTCCTCTAAAGAATATTTGCTACACATATTCAAGCCCAAATATATTTTTTTATATAAATTGCATGTAACCTGTTAACAGTTACCTTCATGGATACTGCATATTAACCATGTGATGATTGCCTAAAGTTCATTTTCCTTTCACCTTTGAACAGACAATTAATAAACTAATTATGCACACTAAAGTTAACGATAATTAGTTAATGGCATGTATGCAGTGAGTGACAGCTACTCTTGGTCCACAATCTAAAGAGTCAATTTTTTATGGCATATCCAGTGTTCACTTTTGGAGAGGCCAACTCAAATTTGAGGGAAGAGACAGAACTATGGAGACCAAATGATGTATAATTTTGTTTTGCCCATTTTGGGGTGCCCATCCATTCCTCTACCCATCCCTGATTGGCTATTCTCCTTATTTTGGTCCTCAAATAACACTAAATCGTTACCTTACAGGATGTGGACCCAGCTGGGCCAGCCCAGCCACATGGCTATCAAAACCCGGGCAACTCTCCCGGTGGTACCATCCCAAGTAAATATCCAACGATTGGGCAGCAGAACCCGTTGGGAAGGCCTGGCTCAAATGTCCCCATCTATGGAGCAGTCGACCCCTCCGCCATGGTAGGGCAGTACCCTTATGGCAAGCCCACTGGCAACATGCCACTCTACCCACCGCCAAAGATTTATTCACAAGCTGATACGCCTGTCAACCCCAGGCAAAACGATGGGGATGATGGCCAGTACCCTCCCAGGGTGCAGCCTAATCATCCAACTGACCCTGCCCAGCACCACAACTCGAGAAATGATGCCCTCAGAGAGCCCCCGGTTGGTACATTTGTTCCCTCAGACGTCGGTAGTAGTAGCAGCGTCGTTGATGAGGGAACCAACGAAGTGATGTATTACTGGATGGAGACGCAGATGACGGAGTGCTCTCGGTCATGTGCCGGAGGTAAGTTGTCGTTTGGTCAATATTACAAATATCATTTGGGGGCACAGTGGGGAGGGGTGGGTGGGGGGTCCATAAACAAGTTTTGGGAGGCACAAGCTTTTCACAACATTTTGAGAGAAGAGTGGCTTGCCCAACTTTTCCAAAAGTTACATGTATGGATCAGCTTTACCATAGGGTGGATTATACTGAGAAATAAGATTTCCCTGATTGTTTTGGATTGTATTTATCCTGTTCCTACCCTAAAGCAATGTGCATTTAAACCCTACATTTTGTAATCAAATTTTTGCTCTTTCTGGAAAACTTCATATCCACAGTCAGACTTGGCCCAAAGGACACAGGAGGTGGTGGGGGTTGTATATGCTCTGTTAACATTTTTAATGTTACCAAACAATGTACATACAGGTACATTTACACAAAGATTATGGCAAAGATATAGTTGACTGGTGTGTATAAACCCTCCCAGTGTGCAAGATAAGTACCTTCTAAGAGATGCAACATTCACATTTAAATTGAGAACAATTTCCAACTTTTCCCAGAATAATGCATTTTTACATATGCTTATTTGTGACGAAACACACTGCTTAACTTACCATGGAACGGTCCTTTTTTCCACCTTCCTGTTCTATTTTTCAGATGCAAAATATACATGGCGTATTAAATTTAGCAATAATTATTCAATAAAATTGGTAATACCATGTCATGAATAGTCATGAATAGTCATGAATATGCAAGTTTTGCAAAAAGATAGTTTGAAAGCCTCTGCAAGTGTTAAGGTGAAGCAACATTTTTGCCCATCCAGCAGTTCCAACAGAACGTTGCATGTATGTTTAACATGGTATCTCACCTTAATTCATATCCAGGGTTATATATTATGTAATATAATTTGTATTACCTTTTCTTTGGGTGGTAGGAATCCAGCAGTCCATGTCACAGTGTGTAGATCAAGAAACACTGTCTCCTGTGGATGAGACCATGTGTGTGGTGGACTGGAAACCGGCCATGAAGACTGTGGCATGTAATACACAGCCTTGTCCTCCAACGTAAGTTCTCATGGCAGTTTATGTTTGATAACGTATGTGAACCGTACATTCTGTATGTAATGACGTTACTCGATGTACCGACAGACTCGGGTATATACTCACTGTAGATGTGCTACGTGAAAGAACATTGGCTAATGATTAAAATATCACATACTAAAAGTGTTTTTGTTTGCAAATCAAAGTCTGAGTCACATATAAACCACCAAAGTATGTAACACATATATTCATGTTATCGTGAGATTGTGTCATTCCAACTAAATTCAACTGTGCAACTTATTTATATTGCTATACAATGATAAGGATTTTTGCCCACATTGACTCAGGAAGACAACAATGTATAGAAATGCCATATTGCGAGACCTTTCCAAATGCAATACACCACTTTAAAAAAAAATAAAGAACACACATACATGCATTTTCGCTGAACTAGGCTTACAGTGTAGATATCACCTATTGTGTTTTGTTGCAAACTATATATCTTCCATACATTGTCACACTATATATGCATTGTGATGTGGTATAATGATGGCAAAATTGTTTTAATTTTTTTTATTGAAATTAAGAAAAATCATTCAATTTTCTGGTGACTTCATCCCTCTATTGCCCTTGTTGATTGTGACTGATCATAGTTACCAGTTTTCTCATCACATAAACATCATTTTAAGTAGGTGGCAAAAATTTTTTTTTCGGGGGGTGTCAAGAACATTTAAGCATCAAGCTTCACCATTGACAGGAAATCAATTGGCAAATAATTGGAGACATGGAATGAAACCTAAAAATAATTTATGTGGTTCATAAAACAAATACTACTTGTTCATAGTGGTACATGACTTCCTCACATCATGTAATCTACATAGCAGATTTATATTAATCAGTTGAACAGATCCATCTTCAGAATGACCTCCATCATTAACTTGTGTAGTATGGTCTGATTGAAACCAACCCACATGTTATTTTTACCATTCATTTTCAAAATTAAAGAGGTCATGTCAGCACATGCATCTATAAGTGACAGAGACATGAAAAACGACACCCATTGGTCCACCGGGGCGTAGGCTGGTCTGAGCCTGGGGGGGGGGTGCGACATTGGAGAAGATGGAACTCAATCCCAAGAGGCAAGCAAG
>JAODFY010296405.1:0-13797 GCA_027580055.1 Paracaudina chilensis
GGTTTATTTCTTTAATTATAGTTGTTATGATTATTTTTTGTAGTTACAGTATTTAGATATATGTTAACGTTACGCATATATATATATATATATGAATGTATGTATGTATGTATGTATATATATAACACGTCATAAGGTCATAGTACCTAAAATTAATTTAACATAAGACGAAAAACTGAGGAGTTTTTACTTCCATGAAGTGCAGATCCAAGGTCTTTTGGGGTCAAAACTTAGAAAAATAGCAATTTGGATTTTGTGAAATTTTGTTCAGAATGCCTGGTCCAATCAAGTTCATACTTGGTATATATGTTCCCCATAATGAGTACATGATCCATATTGTTTTTGTTGTCCTTCATACGAATCGTTTATCTTTGATTCCCGTTAAATGTTGAATAGTAAATTTACCTATATGTTACTAGCTAATGATTAAATAGTATGGTTATATATTGTTGTAAGATGATTTGGCGCGGTATAGTTGTCGAATGCCGTATTTTACGTTACTCAAGGGCGTAGTCTTGCGGTCCAAACAGGCAGAAGAAAAACACAGGCTGTACTCGAAAACACAAGATGGACAAGATTATTCTTTGTTATGATTGATGCATTCTTTTGATTCTCTTCTCTAAAAATTATTCTCTAAAAAAGATCATCTGGCTGTTTCAGAAAACACATACTCCACCTGCCCAATAATGTAACTAAACAAGTGTGTGAAAGGGATTACATGGTTGCACTATTGGATTGTATTCCAGCGGACAGGATTACTATCACATATCAATATCGTAACAAATTTGAACCATGGGAACTATGTTCACTCATTTGTGGATTCGCTCCATATTACATCAGTGAACCAGATCCAATATACCCTCTCTTCTGCTATAGGCAAGTTCAATTCAAATACCCCTACAACTACACATGGTTCGTTATCAAATTTGTTTAAACTGGTCCACACAGCGTTGTTATTAACAACCGGCCTAGATGGGTTTTTTTACTATTCCCGAATTAAATGTAGACGCTATAGGCCCTACACAATTTGTATTTAATTCCTCTGAATATTTACAATTTCTCAAAACAACGTCAATGTTATATATGGATTTATTCGAACTGATGATATATCGATATATTGCCATCGGCACCGCCATTAAGTATCCTGTATGTTATGTGATGGTGCTAATCGCTGTCCATTAGCTTGCAGTCTAATAATCCAAGCCACAAAGCGACGGAACCACCCAATGTTCTTCATACGAACAATAGTCATAACCAATGGCTCTCCTGAATGAACACAATAATTGTAAAAAGTAATATTAAATGACATGACAGTTTTTTTTTAATTTAATTATTAAGTTTAATGTTTCACACAGCAAAGACACGAAAAATATAATATTCATTGACTCTATTACGATTCGTTCGATAATAAATTGTACAAATAAAAATAAAAATCTAAGAATAAGTATAGGATATAATTTGGACAATTAGGAAGTCAAGACAGACTGATTAGGAAAACTCATTAGGCCGGAGCGAGCTGCTTAATAATTTTGGTTAACACAATGTGCACCAAACATCGATAGTGATAATGCTTCTCAGCGAAGGACCTAGCCACTAAGTGATCATCATGATAGGCATATACAAAAGGCAAGCCGTGAAGTACCTCGTCAATGAACCGTTGAAAGGTTTGAGCTGCATTTTTTTAGACCGAAATGCATCCTAACCAACTCAAAGAGACGAAAATGTGTCGTGATGGCTGTCATTGGAACGTCGACCGGTTCAACTGGAATGTGGTGATATGCACGAACGAGGTCAATTTTAGAAAAGAATGTCTTGCCGTGAAGGGTACCAGTAAAATTGGGTATATGCAGGATCGGGTAGCGATCTGGAATGGTAGCGTTTTTGAGGGTGCGATAATCGCCACACGGTCGCCAATCGCTTGACTTTTTGGGGACCATACGTAGCGGTGAATACATAAACTTTCCGATGGTCTGATAATACCTAGTTCAAGCATATGCTAAAATTAATTTTTGACAAGTCGTAACCGATCGGGTGCAAGACGACAAGGACGGGCGAAAGTAGATGGGCCTTTTGTGAGGATATGGTGAGTGATGTTATGTTTAACGGTGACGGTTGTTCGACCGGGATTGGTGACATGCGAGAACTGACGTAGTAACGAGTGATACTGTGAGTCATGGTCATCAATGTGAAAATTAAGATTGGAAGACTCTACCGTAGACCGAATACCAGTGATACTAAGGGAAATATTAAGATCAATCAGTCGACGCTGTTTGATATCAACAAGCAATGAGAAGTACTCAAGAAAATTTACGAAAGGATTCGAGACGTCGGTCTTAACGAAGGTCCGTCGGTAAACACGGCGTAAGCCTTTGTTAAGAGTAAGCGAAGATTCACAATGTGAGCCAATAATGGTGAGGTTTGCGGCTCGAATGAGAGATCTAACTGGTGTGGTATTTCCGTTGTTCGTAGCAGGAATTACACTAACCTCGGCAACGGTGTCTATGAGGAAGCGGATACCAATTTCTCGGTCCGTAACATAGAAATGACGACTCTTATGAGTAGGGCCAGACAGCTGCTTCGTCCCTTCTTGCTGGCCTGCTTGATTACCAGGTCCTGGGACATTCGTTTTCCCCAAAGCTATTGTGGTAATAACAGTATGCATGGTTAACTGCAGGTGAGCGGCGACGAGAACGGCCACGGGAACGAGAACGTAGGCATTTTGCTCTGACTGCGAGGTACGCTTTATTAGCTCGGCCTTGAGAGAGTCGTACCGGTTCGTGGGTGGTGGAGTGAGAAGAATTTCTCGGACTTCTGAGCTACATCCGGTTGGAGTGAAGAAACGACGAATGCAAATTTGGTGTCTTGAGTAGATATGCGTCGTGTCACAAAAAGGCTTTTCTTCCTGACGTCTAACGGGGACGTTCCTAACGGGGTCATTTAGGTAAAATGGGGGGGGGGGGGGGGGGGTAGTCTTAGATTAATGGCAGTAATGTTCGGCTCTTGTGTCGATCCCGGACTAGACACGGTAGTAGCGGGTCCATCCGGTGTAGCCATTCTAATGTAAACTTACTAGTCTACGAAAGGAAATAATATACAAGCTTCTTTAAAACACTCTCAGCAAACACAACAGAACTAAGAGTAGACCCAACATGCATAACCTCTGGTTTAGGCAAATAATCCAAACTCTCCGAGGTAAAAACCGAAGCAAAATAGTTATTAAGAATATCAGAAATCCCTTGACTATCACTAATCACATTCTCCGAAAATGTAGCCCACAGTAGCCCAATGAAATACAGGACGCGGAGACTTTCAAATGACGTCAAATATTTCTTATGTTTTATGAAGTGAACACTCTCCAACACAATGGTGATAATATTTTGGGACCGTTAGTGGTTTAGTGCTGCATGGTCTCATCGTAAAGCTCCTCTCGCGACACGAAATGTTATTCAACGAGAAACATTATGGTGGTTGAAATCGTAATCGCGCGCATATCGTTATTCGCGAAATTCCACCAAGCCAAAGTGCTGCATCCCCCACCCCTGTCGGAGAGCAAAGCATAACACTACACAGTTAACGTGCCCCCTGGGTTGCGAAAGCTCCTGTCCGTTGAAGCAGCTGGCGCCGCCCCTGCATAGAGCTCGGCGCAACACTGACACAAGCTCTTTTTAAGATTATTTCTATCACAAAAAATATTGAGAAGGCCTTTAGGTCGAGAAACTGACACACTTGTTCTGAGTTGCTACTTTAAGAGAAGTCAAAGGGCGTATGAACATAAGGAAAACCGAAACCGAAACATGACAAAAGTGTCATTTTGCAACTAAAACGTGAAGTTAACGAAGTGTGTACATATGATATGTCACAAGAATATCTCAGCTAGTATATGGCACTGAACTAGTGGGTATAATTTGTTTCACGCCTTATTGAATGTAATAATCGACCACCAATATGATACTAACCCCCGGGGTAAAAAATTCCTGCGGGGAGTCAATACTTTTTCTGGGAGGTAAAAATATACTGTCACACCGATTTTAATATAATTTATTTAAATTAATATGCGTGGTGATTGGCTGTGAATGAATACCGATATATATTTGAATTAATACAGGTTTAGGAATTCGGGAAGTTCAGTGTACATGTACAGAGAGAATTGTCATGATACATTGAGGTTCATATGTAAAATGTATTGTATATAAAACTACATATAGGTCTATAGGCCTTATTTCGCAATATTTTTTTAAATTTTGTTTACTGTTCATTGAAAATATATGGCCCGCTGTTCCTATTCATCGTAAACATTGTTTTATATTCTTCACATTCTGTTTTATTTTCTTGACAATTTTTTTTTATATCTGTACAAGCAGCTGGTTAGGCCTCATCTGGAGTATGCTGTTCAGGCATGGAGTCCTTATTATTCTAAGTGTATTCAATAAATGATCCAGTTGGGCGGGGTGGTTGCATTTGGGCTGCAGAGAAAAGACAAGACACAATGGAGGCTTGATTGGTATTGGCGTGTTTTGTAAAGCAACAAAGTTACTGAATCCACATAGCGCCCTCATTACGCGATAGTTCCGGACTTCTATATTTTCTTTAGAGGTACCCATTTCGAACCGTAACACTCTCCCCTCCTTGAAAGAAGTTGACCCCAACTTTGGATTTTTATTAAAACGTACGCCAATCTCCCATGACTTGCTTTACATGTGCTGTCTGGTCTCAACAGTGACAAGTCTAAAAGGAAAAACAAGTTGAAAGAATAAAAGCAGTATGAAAATACCTAACATACATACAAGTGTCCAATCAGTTCACTTTAAACTGTATCAAGGTTTAGTTCATTTCAGGTGCCTTGTCATAGCAGGGTTCAAACGTTTAAGCTATACTATAGGAATGATTAACATGTAATGTAGTCTTTTGACCACAGCCTCTCTTTTCATTTGCATTTTGAATACAAAACTCACATTTAATTTTCAGGAAAATGTTCTGATCACTTCTTGTGCAAAGTCTTCCTCAGATTAAGGTTAATGCACCTAACAACAGTTTGACTAGAACCACTTGTTAGTCCTACGTATGAACTGAACAATAAATATATCATACTGAGTTTTGACTACTCACACCGAGGTATTAACATGTACATCAACCTCTTAAGCTTGAATAACCTCTATCCCTAGCATTACACAGTGGTTTCACAATGAAGATTGTTTTTGTGTACTTTGTCACCATTCAATAGAGAATACATGTGGCAACTTTATGCCTCGAGTGGAATGCTATACATTGGAACAGGTGCGTAATATGGTATTACACGAGGAATTTACTGATTATTCCATATATATATATACCCTGTCACAGTCACAGTTTAATCTAGAACTAACCGGTGAACCCAACCTATCATATGTGAGGTGATACGGTGGCTGTCGTAATCGATGTTGTGGTCGCTGTAATCCACTCGATCCATCGGGTCCATCGTGTCGTTCTATTTCTGATAAACCTACTTCATCAGCTAGTTTCGGGATATCATCCTGACAGTTTGTGCCCTCTGAAATCGACAGTTCGGCGACATCATCCTTCTCGGGGTTTCTTCCTGCTGCACCAGTTCACAACAGATGTGCTGACTTCTCTCCTTCAGGGTTACTAAGGTTGTCTAATTCAGTCTGGTGGTTGTTGTAACCAGTCATCTATCCTTACTGCATCAGACTCGTCGGTAACATTTTCAGCCTGTCTGATCTTTATGGGAACCATCTGGTCCAAGTCACTTTGATTTACTATCTTGATCAGCAAACTGTTTCGGAGGAGAACGTGGTGATTTGTTACTCCTCTTACTCTTCCCTTTCCTCGAATCTGTTGAGATTTTGGTCTCCATTGGTAACAGGTCACATGGTTTGAGGAGGTTCCTATGTAGGGTTCTCTTTTTACCCACACAATACTCTCGTTCAACGACATAAACTGGCAGTTCTCCAACTTGCTTCACTACCATGTAGATGTCGTTCTCCCAGTATGATCGTAATTTTGATGGACCTTCACGTGCCCGCAAGTCTCGAACCAAAACTCTATCTCCCGGTAACAAGCATGTTGCATTGGTTTTCTTGTCATAGCCTTTCTTCCCTTTGGCTGCTGCTTTAGAAGCATGCTTGGCTGCAATGTTGAAAGCATCCTGCGTCCTCTCTTTCCAGATAGGATTTGGGATCACCGGGCTCATCTTAGACATCATCCTCCATGGCAAAAATTAGATCGATTGGAAGGCGGGTTGATCTTCAATATAACAAGGAAAATGATGAGAATTTGGTGCTGCTGTTACGTGTGCAATTATAGGCACTTGTTTAAATAGTCCTTCCAGCTCGACTTCTGAGTTTCGGTTAACGTTATCAACATTCCCAAGATCGTTTTATTAAATCGTTCAACCTGCCCGTTCCCTTGCGGGTGGTGAAGTGTTGTCCGGGAAGGCATGATACCACAATACGTCTGTAGTCTAGCAAAAAGGTGATTCTCAAATTATCTGCCTTGGTCATGATGGATTTTGAGTGGGAATCCAAATCTCAATCATTAAATATTTTGTCTGCTGCTGTTCTCCCAGATTTGTTAGTTGTAGGTTACGCTTGGGCAAACCTGGTAAAATGATTAACAATTACCAAGATATACTCATACCCGCAAGTGCATTTCTCCAAGGGCAAGTAATCGATGGAGATCAGTTGAAAAGGTTGAGATGTCTGGAGGTTTTGAAGTGGTGCCCTTATAACTCTCTGTGGTTTCTTGCTCTTCACACGTACAACGGTTGTTTACATATTGACCCAATAAGACCTTTCACTAGCTAGGTCAATCACCTTCTCAACACTGACATGGCCCATCTCTTGGCGCAAATCCTTGTAAACCAATGTGTGATACTGAGTTGGCAGCACCAGCTGTGTTTTTCCTTGATCCACACGCATCAAGATACCATATTTATCAATGGTCAACTTATACCACGGCAACAACATTTTAGATACACTCATTGTCTCCATTCTTCCTCGTCTTGTTGAGGGACATGAGCTCTGGCGCTTGTAGTAAAGCACACGGGATACCACTTCATCACTCTCTTGTGCTGCTTTAATGTCACTTCTAGATGAAATCTGTCCCCTTTCACCTTTGGGAAATTCTGGAACATAGCTGCATTCACGTTGGTGCAAACAGACTCAATCCATGATGTTTTGCCATTTGCCATAGATTCCATGTTCTCCTTTACACATGACAGAGCAGTTGGTGAGACCTCCTCTGTACATTCGTCCATCATGGTGCTCATATCACATGGCAAAGGTAATCGCGACAAGGTGTCAGCATCTGTGTTAATTCTCTCAGGCCGGTAACGGATTGTAAAGTTGAAATCTGATAGTTCTGCCACCCAACGCTGTCCTGTTGCGTAGATAATCTCTGAATCTAAAGAACTCTTAACTTCCCTGAGTGCATGTGATAGTTCTTCTACCACCCTGTTCTTGGTAGAGGACCGCTCCTAGGCCTTCATATGATGCATCTATATGAACAACAAACGGTTTTTGGAAGTCTGGGTAACCCATGACTGGAGGGTTGATTAATGCCTCAATTAGTTCCTCCAGAACCTTCTGGTGTTTTCCTTCGCAAACAACAGGGTGTTTGGATGGTAACTGTCCCTTCATGAATTTCCTCATTTGGCTCTTCTGTTTAACTTTGGTTTGCCCCCTTTTAGTTCTTTCTGGTGGTGCTGTAAGCAGATCATATAGAGGTCTTGCTTTCTTTGAAAAGTCTCTGATAAATTGGCGATAATAACCAATTAGACCAAGTGTTTGTCTTACTTCTCCAATGGTTTTTGGAGTCTTCTCTCTTGGGTGTAAGACTGCCTTTATCTCCAATGGGTCTACTTTGTATCCCTCAGATGTCACAATTTTACCCAAGTATTTCACCTCTGGTTGGAATAGTCTACACGTTGCTGTCTTTAACTTCCCTCCATGGGCTTTCAGCTTTCGCAGTACAGCTTGTAACCGTTCCAGGTGGTCATCAAATGTGTTACTGAAAATCAATATGTCGTCTAGGTAAGTATAACATATCTCTCCATTCATGTCTCCTACGCAGGCCTCCATGTGCCTTTGGAAAGCTGCGGGGCGTTCATCTGGCCTAATGGGATCCTTACCCATTCATAAAGACCCCAAGGTGTGATGAAGGCTGTAGCTTGTCGAGATCCTTCCTCAATAAATCCTTGATGATAGGCTTTCCCTTGGTCCAATGACGAAAACCAATTATTACCACCTAAGCCACTAAAGACATCATTAATCCTCGGGATTGGTTGTCTATCTGGGACTGTTTTAGCATTAAGTGCCCGATAATCTATACACAGCCTGAGTGAACCATCCTTTTTCGGACACACACAGCTGGAGAGGAGTATGGTGATTTGGATCGTTGATTCCATCCTTTTGCCAATAGATCTGAGAGATAGTTTTTAACTTCTTTGTACAGAGGTCTGGGGATGGAACTAAAGTTCTTCTGTACAGCTAGGGTTCTGGTCTTTTAACTTTATTTCCACCTCTAGTTCTAAACACCCCATGTCATTGTCGTCTTGAAGAAATGCTGCTGATTCTTTTCTCAACATTTGCATGGCCTTACTATGTTGCGCATCGTCTAGGTGGCGGAGGTCTCCTGGGGGTTCCCACCCTGGATTATCATCATCTGGTATACTACCTGTCCATGCTTGTCATTTTCTGCAGGATCACCTCTCATGTATGTTTGTAATGGTGCCACTGATTTTATCAGTTCCCAAACAAACCCGTCCTTTAAGTATTATATCATAGTCCGAGGGATTTAAAATTGGTATTATACATCTTGAGCAGGATCCTCTCGAGAGGTTGACTACACCTTCTGAAATTTCCAATTGGTGAGGCCACTGTTGCATCAGATCTGGTCATCCAACCTGCATGTACCATACATGTGGCATTCATGGTGGACTTTTTGGGAATTTTCGTCGTTCTTCTACCCGTCCTAACCATCCTCAGTGTACCATCATCAGGGTCTGTGTCAACTTGAAGTTAACTAACTGCACTAGGCTCTGCTTTTGGTCGGTTATTACGCACTTAGTGATTTCGATAGATCCCTTGGAAGTCCATCACCATAACAGGAAGCACCATCTTGGAGAAAGTGTGAAATGGCATTGAATCCGATAGGTGGTTCAGAAATAGTGTCACCCGGGAGTGTCACCACACACACTTCTACAGATAGGCTGAAGTGTAGTACTACCCAACCACTAAATGGTGAGGACTTTTGACCTTCCTGATCCTTATTTACTAAACTAAACTAAACTAAACTAAACGTACAGGGTGGACCATTTTTTATAGGCCCAACATTGAATGGAACTGATCGTTAGAGTCCGGGTTATCTAAGCGGTCTGCAGCTGGTCCCGCCACTGCTGGGGAGAAAATATGTTAGTGACCGGATTATCCAACCGGCATGCTTAACAGTTTATAAGCCCTCATCAATTACAGCTAAGAAATCGGTGATGTGTAAATGATAACATTGAATGGAACTGATCGTTTGCGACCGGATTATATAACCGGCCTGGTCCCGCCACTACCGTATGTACATTACGATGGATTTATCCTTAAACTTACAGTATTATTTATCGTGTTTGAGCCTCAAAACTACCAAACTAGCTCAGTCCGCTTAATGCTTTTTAGCAGTTCATTTTAGCATTTCCTTTGTGCTACAGTTAGGTATATTGTTTGGTACAGTACAGTCGGGCAGTTGAGTTAGGCAACTTAGGGCCTAACGTTAGGCCTAGCAAGAAAATTGTAAGTAAAAAGTATCTCATAATGGGCCTACAGTGTTTCGTTGATGTTTTTCATGTTGATTTTGAACTGTAAATATCGATCTATAAATATGTTCAATAAATGGAGGCGACGCTTTAAAGTTAAGTTACACTAAGCCTAACGTCAGTCCTAATGTTAGTGTTAGCATGTAAACGAGTCTTATTTTGAGCACAGGCGCTTACAGCTTGGCTTATACACTATAGCATATAGCATGTGACTTTGAGTTAGACATATGGCCTAGCCTACTCGTTATTTACACAGTTTTTAGGCCTAACATTAACGGTTAGGCTAAGGCCCTAGGCCTATAATAAGCTAGTTCGTAGATAGCCTATGGACGTTATACGTATAGAGGTCATTGGTTCAACTGAGAAATTTTCTTAGTTTCGGCACACGACTCACAATTGCCATAGGTATATGTTTACACACTATTTTGGCATAACGATAAAACAATCAAACAAATGTAACGTTATTTCAAAAAGGGATAGAATCGGATCCTATATCCATCCATAAAATACAGCTATTAGGGGCCTAAATGTCAAGACACACCAGGAGTTCTTGAGGAACCAATGACTCAAGATTTCTGGGAGAAAACAGGAATTTGGACCCTCATTTTCAAAATAGCGGAACTAGTTCCAATAGTGTTTATAGTTAACGAAAAAAACATGTCTAGTCGACGTCCTAGTGCTTACAAAATTTTCATTCAAATTCTAATAAATCCATAGGTTAATTATGTTGCCTGATAAGTAGCTATTCCGTAGAGGAGAATTATTCCGCTGATCGTTAAAGGAATTCTTAATGTCTGAAATATTTCCAAAAATCTAAAAAATAGTGGAATTCTGAAGAGATAATGCGCAAATTGTATCTACGAACTAGCTTATATAGATGGTATCGAAAGTCGTTCAGGTTAATATGTTCATTATCTTGGTTCAAGCCCTGTTGGTGGCACCACAGAGAACATGCGATCTTTCCATTGAAACAAAGCAAATCGTTAAACGATATTGTTTATGAAATAGGCCTAGGCCTACAGTAATATAAATACTACAACAAGTTATTGCAACATGATGGTAACTGATTCTGGGCACTTCTTATGAAGAATATGGTCATTTTCGTACAAAATTACTAGGCTACATAACAACTATAAGCCAATTTCAATGACTGATGTACACCGATTTTGTTGTAACCTGATAATATACTACATGCGTAGGAATGGACCAATAACCAAGGTGTAACGATATAATACGAGGTACGCGTGTTCATACTAGGTCACTTTTCATAAGAAATTAAAGGATAAATAGGCTTACATGTACAATATACAACAATTATTCAAATTACTGATGCAAACTGATATACGATAATACATTTTGTACAAAACAATAGCCTAGGCCTATACTTCCAATAACCTATATTGCAATAAATGAAACTTTATATTACAGTATATTATATACACTTCATACGAAATGAAACAACGTATTCCTGGTAAAAAAAATTATTACGAGTGCGTGTTCCTATATGGTCCATTTTGTATGACAAAACATGAATACTACAAATGGCTGCTGTAAACTGGTACTATGCATTTTTTTTTATGTTAATAAACTAATTTTATATGGGGTAACACATTCATCAAATCTCTGGTAGTTTGTTAAACCAAAATTTATATTTTTTGCCGTTTTATTGACAAAAATCATAAGGTATGAATGAATAGTGTATAATCAATAGTCGAGCGTGGGTTTATCTCTTTGCATGATCAGGGATGAATGTAAGCGATGCACGAGGGTGTACCTGAGTGCATCCAGAGCTCCCCATTCTGGGCCAATTCGGATTCCAGCCCCCCCCCCCCCCACCCCAATTCCGATTCCAGGGGACCACATTCTGGGCCAATTCCCATTCCAGTCGACCCAATTATGAGCCAAATGTTACCAATTTCTTGTCTTGGTAGGACCTGACCAGCATCCAATTACCAACAACACAACGAAATTCACACAAAAAGGAACAACATAATATTATACAATAAGGTGTCCCATTTTATTAGATAATATTTCATATGAGCACACAGAATTATTGTCCTAAAACTTTCCTCTCTTAGCAGTGAAATAGTCTTCAGTTTGTTGATTGCTTAATATTCAGGATGGCTTTACAGATTCCTTGCAGTCATTTTCAAAGGCCTGCAGTCTTGTTTAATATTAGTTTAATTTATACAGGCATGATAGAGTTACAATTCAACCACTAGTCTTTGACACCTTGTTTTAAAAAATTAAAAGTTATTGCCAAAAGTCTGCACTTATCATAGAATAGTGAGAATATTGTTTTCCATTTTAATCTTATAATGAAAAAAAAAAGGTTGCTTTATTTCAACATTCACCAAAGCTTGTGCATCTGTAGCCTACCAGCATGTCTATCCCTCTCCTATAGTTGATATTAAAGAAGAACAAGTATGGTTTTCAACATTTTATAATTAGTCAAAATGTCATCAAATTTGAATCCAATTGTTTACATTTTTGTGGAATCAGCTCCAAGTCCGAGTCCAGTTGGGCCCATTCTGGAATAAATTCCGGACTTGTACATTACAGCTCTTGCCTATGTATCATTTCGTATAGGGCTATGAATGCATATATATATATATACAGTATATATATATATGCCTACTGAGTTTTTATTATATGTTGTTTAGGAAGTAGGACTAGGCCTACATGTTTTTACGTACGAAATTTTCAATTTTTTCAATATTATTATGGGATGGCTGTATTTATTTTTTTAATCACCATTGATTTTGATCACCATTGGGTTAAATCTGGTTTGATTTGAATAAGACTTGGAAATATGTTTGATTAATTATTATCTTTGATTGTGTGATTGTTTTCAGAACATGGCAGATCAAGAGGAAATGGAGGAAGAGAACCCAGAAAAAAAAACAGATCAGGTTAAAAAGAAAAAGGAATATTTCATTTTGTATTTTTTATTTTTAGCATATTGTGAATGTTCTTTATTGTTCTTTATAATGTATGAAATGCATCACTACTGAGCATTAATGAAAAGAGGACACCAACATTACCATAAGTTTGTAAATCTCAGCATTACTGGTTACTTAGTTAACCCATAATGGTGAAAGGAATCTATGTTATGATGTCATGTGTGTTTGTGTGTGATGTCTTGCTCATAATCGAGCTACTGGTATGTAGGCCAGCCATAAACGAATTCTATTGATTTTATAAGAAGTCAAAGGTCATTTGATTTGAGGTTGGAATTGGTAAAAAAAAAAAAAATGATAAAGATGCTGGCAGAGTTTATGTTGAACTCTCTCACATATCATCATCCCAATTGTTTATCAGAAGGTGAAAAATGGATTCAATGAATAAAATATATAATGTGTTGGGCTTCAAACTGTTAGGAAACTTACTTGAAGCAATTGATGTTGAGTGATTCTTGGTTTGTTGATCCAGGAGGGAACATCAAAGAAGCCACCAAATAGAGCCCTTGAAGAGGCGAAGAGGAGAGCTAGAGAACAGATGGCTCAGCGAAGAGAAGAGCAAGGAGATGACATTGTGGTGGAATTCGCTGGAATGGTGAGTTTCATGCATCACAAGACAAAGGGCTGCAATATTATAAAAACTTTATCCAAATATATGCATTTATAAAGGTAAATTTGTTTTCTCAGGCCTAAAACAGGAAAAAAGGGAAATGCAAATGTTCACATGACAATATTAAATGGAGTAGCGCCAAGCCCCAAATTTAGTTGGTCCGAACTCATGTTTTTGGACCCCTTAAAAATTGCCATCTCTGATTTTAAGGGGTCCAGGACTAATTTTAAGGGGTCCGAGTTCAACAGTCAATTTGTTCGTTCAGTTTTACGTTCCCAACGGAATCGCACCACATCTTCGTTCCGTCAAATCTCAGCCATTTGAAAGTACGTTCCCATGACTTTCTGTATGATTACTAATGTGGAGGGTGCCGAGATGAAAAATTGTGCACTGTAGGGACTTATTTTGAGGTTCCTAAACCTATTTTCAAT
>JAODFY010296513.1:0-13797 GCA_027580055.1 Paracaudina chilensis
CAGGCCTAAGGCCATATCATACAGACTATCATTTCCCAGGCCTAAGGCCATCTCTTACAAACTATCGTTTCCCAGGCCTAAGACCATCTCTTACCTCAGGAAAGAAGCCCTGCTCATGGACCATGTATGTATCTAGGTCATCGGAGGGCGGGAATTCTGTGAGAGATGCCGACTGGTGTGGGAGAACAGGCATGTGGTCGGAATTGTACTGTATGGTCTTGCTACGCATCATCGAAGGGGTACCCCTAGGGCTGGCCCTCCGGCGTCTACAGGGATAAATACAAACATGATTTATGATATATCAACATTTTTCATATCTAGAGACAAATAAAGCTAATCTAGAGGTGGTTATTATCTAGAGGTTGAGAGATAGATTTAATACCTAGGGCAGAGTAAGGGATATATCTAGAGGTAGAGAGTTTTTATCAAGGGGTTAATATCTAGGGGCAGAGTAAGGGATATATCTAGAGGTAGCGAGATATTATTATAGGCAGAGAGTTTTTATCAAGGGGGTAGAGTGATATAGTTAATATCTAGAGATGGTTATTATCTAGAGGTAGAGAGATAGAGTTAATATCTAGGGGCAGAGTAAAGGATATATCTAGAAGTAGTGAGATATTCCTAGAGGCAGAGAGTTTTTTTTGTATCAAGGAGCAGAGTGATATAGTTAGTATCTAGAGACGGTTATTATTTAGAGGAAGAGAGAGAGTTAATATCTAGGGGCAGAGTAAAGGATATATCTAGAGGTAGCGAGATATTAGTAGAGGCAGAGAGTTTTTATCAAGGGGGAAGAGTGATATAGTTAATATCTAGAGATGGTTATTATCTAGAGGTAGAGAGATAGAGTTAATATCTAGGTAGTAAGGGATATATCTAGACGTAGCGAGATATATCTAGCGGCAGATTTTTATCTACAGTAATATCTAAAGGTAGAGTTAATATATATGGGTAGAGAGAGATAAAGAGTTAATTTCAATGAGAGAGTGAGATACAGTTAATATGTAGAGTAAATATTAATGTTGATAGAGTTGATATCCAGGGGCAAAGATAGAGCTTATATCTAGGGGCAGAAATAGAATTGATATCTCGAGGCAAATATAGAGTTGATATATAGGGGCAAAGAGAGGTAGAGTAAATAATGATAGAGTCAATATCTGGAGGCAAAGATAGAGTTGATATCTAGGGGCAAATACAGAGTTGATATCTATGGGCAGAGATAAAGTTGATATCTAGGGGCAAAGATAAAGTTGATATCTAGGGGCACAGATAGAATTGATATCTAGGGGCAAATATAGAGTTGATATCTAGGGGCAGAGAGAGATGTAGAGTTAATATCTATAGGCAATGATACAGTTTATATCTAGGGGCAAAGATATAGAGAGAATGAGTTAATATCTCGAGAATGTAAACAAAGTTTGATCTTACCCTTCCCGAGTGAAGCTCTTTGTCCTTTCATTGCGGACTGGAATGCCGATATCAGCCTCTGTTGCATAGTAGCTGTCAGATAGCCCCAGCGAGTTTGCTGGGAGGTTGCTGCTGCTGCTGCTGCTGATGGAACTCACAGAGCCTATGAGGAAACAATTTTTACAAACATGTTTGTTACCATGGTGACCAAAAACAAACTTATCCTCTTATATTGCAAATCGGCATTCTCAGTAGTAATAAATCATTACAGATCAGTAGGGCGATGCATTGTTATTTAAAAAGAAAGTTCTGACCCTGAATTCCAGGCACTTCTATTTTTTTTTACTAGGTACAGGCATCAGATGCATGAAGTATTTGAAGTGGTATGAAAGGGTGCTTATTAACTCATAACATATGGTGCATTATATTTATTGGATCCAAAATTGACATGATGGGGTTCATAACTTACTCTTCATCCTGCCCGGTTTTGAGCTCCTGTCAACCGGAGGAGGATCATCAGTGAACTCTGATGAGGTACTCATACGTGGGAGGGGCTGCGGCTGTGCTTTATCCATGGTTGGTAGTGGTGGTGTTCCATCCATGGCTGACATGGAAACTGGGTGGGTACTATCTGGTACAAGTGGTTTGTTGCTGGGATAAGGAGGGAGAGGTACTGGGTGTGTGCTATCTAATGCCAGAAGGAGTGGCGGTGATGTGGGGTGTGTTGCTCCATCCAAGTCTGGAAATGGTGATGGCATGGTGCCATCCATGGTGGTGTAGACATCCAAATTCTTATCATCGGTCTCCTGCATCCCCTCCATGATTATGTAATTCTCATCAGGGTACTGGAAGATACTTGAATCACTGTTGGAACCTTGCATTGGTAGGTACCCCGTCGGGGAATGCACTGGGTGGGCGGTCAGCATGGAAGGTTTACTGGAGGATTGAGGGTCTCGTACATTCAAATATTTCCTAGGGCTTGGCACCTGTACTCTGTTTTCCAACCAATGGTGTCCCTGCAATGATGGCTGGGGGGCAGCTTGGCTATCTCCGTTAGAGAGTTCTGGTGCATCATTCACCCCAGGGCTCACAAGGTAAGTGTCCTCAAAGGAATCACTAGTTAAGTCATTTGGAGCAATGACAGATGCCAAGGGGGGTCCTTCAAGACTTGGTGGTTTGGGTGGTCTAGGGGGTGCAGCACTCTTAGCAGGGACTATTACAGGGGGCTTTGTAAGGGAGAACGGATTGCTACTTTCACCCCTAAGAACCGGAGGAACATCATATATGCTGTCCATGGTGTTCCCTTCCATTGAGTTCCTTTGTGCATTTCGCATGGATATTTTTTCGAGAGATTTGGCGAGTTCGTCCGTGGAGTTACTTTGTGGTATCGGTTTGGCATCAAATGCCCTGACCAGATCTGGGGGAGGTTCCTGTGGCATGGGGACTGGGGGAATATCATAAATGGAATCATTGTTTGTCACCGACGAAGGAACATCGTAAATGCTGGAGTGATGGTATGTCCTCTCAGGCACTGCAGGCTTATTCAAGAACGACTGCACTGGAGGGACATCATACACAGAGTCTGCAGGCATAAGTGCCTGCCTAGGGGGAGGGACATAGTCATAGTTTGACTGTGATTCTCTGGATGGTGGCGCCCGTGGTTCCAACTCATCACCACTTTCCCTTTTTGTCTCCTCCTGAACCTGTGACATCTGTTGTTCAAATCTAAAGCTAGTTGGGTCCTTTATGGATGTCCTGTGATTTTCGTAAATCATTTGTTTTGGATGTACTGGGGGAACATCATATACTTGGTTACTGCCATTGGGAAAAGTTGATTTGACATATAAATGTGGCGGTGCACTCATGGATGAGTCCTGCAGACTAGAGGAGGAACTACCGGAGCTGGTTGAGCCCATGCTAGTCCGAAGATAGTCCGCTTCCAGGTCACGGGGAAGACTTTGTGAATGTTCGCTGTTGGCCTGTGTTTCACAGTTGGTCAGTGGTATGTATGACTCCTGCGTATTGTCCTGCAAACTCTCGGATGGTTCCGACCGTACGCTAGTGCTTACGCTGTTGAGCCGATTTGTCTCAGTCCTGCCATTATCATCGGAGATGAAGCTACCACGATCCATCCTATAGGATGTTGTATCAGATACACCTGGGAACAAAAAAAGCATTATCATAACATCATGCCCACAAATCTGCCAAATTATGCTTAACTGTATGTTCATTGCAAGTCATAGCATATATATGAGAATATATAAACAATGACCAATGTTGCTTTGGATTCCTAGAAATTTAATAACATAAATCACTGACTGAAGTAACATGATACTTTTACAAATAACTTGCAGGCATATTTGTGATTTTCAGCTTGAATTTTTCTTGGAAACCAGTAAATTGTCAAGATTCTAGGTTATTAGATCTTTAAAGGGGATATGTCACATGGTTAAATCAGATGGGTTTTGCCAGTCTGGCAAAATTCACAGAATCTTCAGTTTGTAGTTGTTCTTAAAATCTGAATTGTATTAATTAAATAGTTTCTAATAAACGCTGATGAAGCAACAACTCACTGACAATCCTAAACTGATGATTCATCAGATTTATGCTTACTTTATTGTATTAGGCTAAATAGGTTAGGTCTCTCACTGATAATAATTTAAAAAAAAAACATGTCTGTGGAAAATGAATGTCTTCATGCCAATTGAGCTTTAAAAGATGTCATGTTCAGATCTATTCCAGCTTCACACAACTGTGGAGTTTAATGAGCTTAATGAATCTCACAGTAAGATATCAAAACCTAATTCCTGGTGGTGATGAGCTGGTTAGGTTCTCAGGGTTCTTCAGGGTGTAATATGCTGCATGTGTGATATATGTGGTAACACATGGTAACAGTTTTATGACATCAAATTTGGAAATGGCAGCGACAGTGAATAGCAATTTTATAATTCCATGTTTGTCACAAGTGTGTTGGCATTACAAAAGATATTTTGGGCCACTTTAGTTCCAGATCTCAGGCTGTAATTGTGAACAATTAGTCAAAAAATTTGGCTCTAAATCATATATCAGAGATGCAAGAAATGGCCTAACTCTCTTATGGCCAAATTCTAGGGATGGAGGAATTCAAACGGATTGGCCAAATAAAATCAATAGCAATCATGCAATGTGACATTTTCAACTTTTGTCTTTATCTTATTGTATTTAAATCATTACTGTATTGGATGCATGGGATTCCTACCACCATATATTCACAGGAGTTATATAATGCTGTAGACATCATAACCCTAACAGAGGTGTTCAACACATGATGCTGCTCTAAGGACTGGAGGACCTTTGGTCATCAAGTCAATTAAAACATCCAAGGACAGACCCAATTGATTTGCAAATAAAGAATGTGATCATTTACAATCATGCCAATTATCAGATGTTGGTGAAAAGCTTAACTTTGTTCTCATCTGAGCCGATCATGCATCCATGCATGCCTTCTCAGGAGTCATGGTCATGTTTGAACTTCTAGCATATAATGTTGTATGGACACAACAAAGTTATCCCCAAGTGTTGTGGAAATGCTTTTTATACATACTACTTTCATCCTCAGATCTAAAGCCGCAAGCTTTGCAAATGGTGTCCACCCAGGTCTGCATGTCATCCTCCGAGTTGGTCACCAAGTAGTACTTTCGTTTTGGTGTCACAACATCAAAAATGAAAGCATGCTGATACCGTCGCTTGGATTCAAATGATAGGCCTTGGTCCACTCTGATACATTCGCTCAGGTTGATTGAACCCTTCAGCTTCGTCCGTCGAGCGTCTTTGAAATATTCTAGGAAGACCTTGTCGTCAGCCACACGTAGGACAAACCATCTCCTCTGCCACCTCTGTGGGAGTAAGTTTTAAAAAAAGTTACAATTTGGAAACTTAACAATTTGGAAGCATATTAAAAAAAATATCTTGTTTGTTAATGAACAAAACATGCCAAGGACACAAACGTTAATTTAAGGTCCATCAGTGTTGGACAAACACTACCTGGAATTAGGTACATATTTGTAAATCTAATTGAATGTTTTAAAATTGCTCATTCATTATTTGGTGGAAATTTGACTTGTTTTTCAGCTTCAATTCCTGCCGAGTGTTAACAAAAAGCGAAGAATAAAAGGAGTAGAGAATGGCTGATGTATTTGAAAAACTTGATTAAATGATGGACTGAATGATTACTAATAATACCTTTAAGATTCCTTTGAAGATGTCATCAAGTACTAGGAAACCATGAGGTTTTGTGATTGCTTGCTTCAAAATTTTCAGTACAGTGAGTTGGTGCTGGACTGCTGCTAGTAATGTTTTCATAACAAATATAGGCCTAGAAAACAGATTCTCAAAATGTGCATGAAGAGGCTAAAAATTAGGTCTGGGTGGTGTTGCACTCATTCCTATCTGTTCAAAATCTCTTGCTACACACAGAGTAAAGTCGGACCTGCTGGTGTACTGCTGGTAGTACCGTAATGTTTTCATACAAAATAAAGGCTTGGGGGAAAAAATTCCCCAAATGCACATGAAGAGGCTAAAAAAATTCTGGTTGGTACTGTTTTATTTTTTTCTACCCGTCTCAAAACGCTCTTCGGAAAAAGTAGGCTTCGTGTAAATTTTTCACGTGCTTCGCGCGCATTAGATATGATTGGTACTATTATTTTTGCATGGCTGTCCCAAAATGTAAGGGTAGGCAACTGGCTCTCCCGAAAAAATACATATACTGTACATGCTCAGAATACATGCTTAGAATTCATCTGTGCCTATCTTTTTACCAAAATTGTCCTGGGAAATGTTGTCCGGTGATGATCTAGAAGGTATTTCTAGCAAAAATTTTCCTGTATGCTATGCGCCAACGCTACGCTTCGCTTAGATTGTGTTGCCGACAATTTATGTGGACATGGCAAATGGTGCCCCCGGGGATAAAAAAAAGAAATTCCTTTCTTGAATAATGTTGTTACATAGGGCACTAAAAGTTTTAGTCTTCTGAGCCTAACTTTATCGGCAAAATTGTCCTAAGAAGTGCTGTTTCCGGCAATGTGAGAGGTCCCTATTTTAAAAAAGTCAGTACGTTCCGTGCCATACCAATGGTGGCGCTCCCCTTAGATAGTCTTCCAACAAGATCACACAAGCGTTTCGTCCCCCCCCCCCAAGTTTCAATTTGGATTGACGCCCCTGGCTAATTGCTTCAATAAAATGAAAATGCTAATAAAATTTTACTGATGTTGAATAACCCCTGGCATCAAGGGCATATTGTAGGTTCCTACAAAATATCCTGTTGATTTGATTCTCTACACTGTATGCTTACAATGGGTGAACATGTATGAGTTGATCCCTTATATCTTATATAGGGCTCAGCTCCTCACTTCGGTAAGGAATAACAAAAAAACAGGTCTCGAAGATTTTTACTCTGAACTTTATGGCAAATTACATTTATGGGTGTTATTCCCAGACAAATTTATGTCTTTGCTTTGCAAATACAAAACGTTGAAAGCATTTATATCATGATTGCATTTTTGCTAAGATTGGCATTAATTTCTATCTACAAAAAGAATAGATTGCCTGGTAGGTATGAACTTTGTAACAATTACACATTGATGGGTCTTTACACCAGACAATTTACTTTGCTGTGTAAATACTGAACAATGAAAACATTAATCATGATTCCACAAGGGCCCTCAGCTGTAGGTGTCTAGATATGGAAAGTAATTGCCAACAGATGACATCACTATAAAAGCATTGGATGTTATAAGATGCATACAGGTGCAAATAACGTGGCCTGTTGTTAATGATTAAGAACCTTCTCAACATGATCAGCAATTTGGGCATTTAATGTACTGTAGTAAACAGCATGAAAAACTGAAGTAAACTAATTCAATTGTCAATTTAGTTAGTCCCTCAGACAGCCGCGGGTTATTTAAACAATAAATCAACCACAGTGTGCCAATGGAGTCCTTATTGCTTCCACTTCAAAGCTGGAATGCACAACAAGGGGAAATAAATATATTGAAAAACAGTGCAGGGAATAGTTGCACCTCACAAAAATAAATGTTATCATGCATGAGATGGTACCGAACAGCTTCTGCAGAGGCCCCACCCCACAAGACACTTAACCATCCCTTGATAGTAACCCTGACCTAGGCAGAATAAAGGAAACTTGTCATGACGTTTACCCATCACATTTTTATGGATTTGACATTTGGACTATGTGTGTCAATGACAGCAAGTAAGATTTTGATTTTAAACCTGTTTTCAGGCTATATTTGGGTGGTGTGGGGGGGTATGGGATGGTACCTACCAAGAAAAAATGTCACTCCTATAAAACAAGATAAATTAACCAACTCACTGTAAAATATTGTTGATTTGATTTGCTACCCAAACCCTTGGATATCTAAACCTAGCTATGGCATTGGGTGTACAACTCCGGTGATTAGCGGGAGGGGGTACAGGAGGACGTGTCCCTTTACTTTTTAACATTGCTCCCATTGACTAAAATTCTTCAATTTTAACACTTAGCATCATTTGTTATGGAATGAAAATGTGTCCACCTCACTACTGAAAAGAGATCAATGACTACATTATGTGTTCATTACATATATACATGTTTTGGGGTAATGCAAGAAAAATCATTATTTTAGTCTCATTTGTATTAGCCCATATCGCTAATCTATTTGACCTACTGTACTTTTGTGTGTTACAGTACGTAATCTTTACTGTAATCAGGGGATAAATGCAAGGGTGTCCAAGTCATTAAGACTACTGCTGCAGGTCTAGGCCGATCTACTGCCACCTAGCTTGGTGATGCCATCATATCAATGGCAAGCAGTGTGACAACTAGAACAATTACACTGTATGCTGCTGTGATGAAAGCTTACAGGTTTACATGAGAAAGCCTTGGCTACTGGTTAAGTAATATGATGGGTTTAGCATGTTGTTATGGAAACTTCTATTGTTTCCTGTTATTATGACTTGGAATTACTCCAGCAGCCTGTTGCAGTATGTATCTTCTGATATTAAAGCAATTCTACTAACCCAAATACTGCCAGTCTAGAATCAAGAGTCTTCAATAGTTTCAGCTAAGCACAATGCAGGAAATACATGAAGTGTTTATGAATAACACTTAATTTTTTTATCACTTTTTAAATGTGTTGACTGTCAAAACCCACTGAGAATGTTCAGTTGCTATTTTTTTTATTACAAATACTAGAACAGTAGTAGTTGAGCTAATTACTGTGTAAAAATTAAAGTATCAGTCAGAGAATCTATAAGGATGTTTTTGTGATTGCTGATTGATGTTAGGTTTGGCATGCCATCCCCTCAATATCCTTATCCCCTCAATATCCTTGTCTACAAAGACACAAAAAATGCTACCTGTTATTGCAGAACAGGACATTGAGGTTGTTGTTGCAATGACACACTGCAGAGTTTATTTGATGATATTGGGGTGTATATAAAAGGCAGTACACAATAACAGGTGATATGGGAAGTATTAAAGTCAGTGGGAACTATTCCTGCCATTTTTCAACTGACATGGTATCCTGTATGTTGTAAATGACAGGTAAATATAGCAATGCATCATTAATTGGGTTTACTTCCCCTTACTAATTTTGATATCCCTTCCCATGCCTGCACCCACAGCGCTCCTCCAACCAAAACAAAACATGCACATGGATGCTTCCTATATGCCATTGCAGTATGCAAGTACACTGTAGTGGTCGTTATCAACCTGGTAACTTTTACAGTATACTGTACTGTACCTGTAGTACAAATTTTCCAATGAAGAGGAATTGGTTAATATTGTGTTCCGATCACACACCCCTTACAGACACCCAAATTAATCTAGCATTCCTTTCATCTCTGCTGGCCGACTATTGATTCGTCTAATTCAATTTTCAGATCCCATGCTGTCATAGGCTTTGATATATAGAGGAAACACTAAAAGGTCCGACCGGTTGACAGGTCGATGGGTATTTCAGTCAGTGGCTTTAATACCATGGTCTACAATGTGAATATTAACAGATGTATTACATCAAATGACACAGATGGCATTATAACACTGGCATTCACGACCAAAGCCTGTCACTATAAATCTTTTTTTTTTTATATATTGAAGGATTATTTGTTTTATTTGATGTTTCTTCATTATTAAGGCAACTCTTTTAAAATATGGTTCAAAGCACCCATCATACAGTATATTTGTCTCAGGCTAGTGGTTCTTAAACAAATAAATTCATGCAGTGGAAAATCTTTTGTCAAATTAAGTGTACATAATTCTGTATGTACATATCACAAAATGCACACAACTAACTGTTAATTAAAAAGCTATTAAAAGCTATTAAAGCTTTTAAACCTTTTAAAAGCTATTAAACTTTTTAAAGCTTTTAAAGACCATATGACTGGTACAGTCATATGGTCTGTACAGGCATGGAATTTTTACACACATCCTATTTTTATAAATTGTGCAGGATGGTCAGTTCTGTGTGATATTTGCAAATAAGCACACAGGAATCATACAAATATCTCTGCGATAGCCATGTAACCAAATTATCCTTCCTTTCCATAAAAAAAATCATCATTATTTATATTTCAAACAGTATTAAAATTTAATATCTCATGTAGTCTAACACAGGTCTACAAACAAAGCATTACAATGGTTGATATTCAACCTTGTGTGCAGCCTAACCACACACAAATATGTACCAATATAGCTTTAAGGCTTACAAAGGCTTTGTTAAATGCATTGATATAGACATTCACCACCATGTATACACAGTGATGTCTCTTCAACCATGCACAGATCTATGTAACATTAATACAAACAAAACAACATTGAACATTTTGTTGTCCTGTATGTAGTAAAATCACAGCACAATAATGTGGCTGTACTTGTGCCAACATAATATATCTATATAATAATGTCTCACCTGCCTAGGAATGTTTTTCACATTTATTTGCACCTTTTTGTGGAACGTGCACTGTGGTGTTTGCTTGTTTCTGCCTGAGTTAATTTTATTTTGCCATTTTCTAAACATGGCTTTGTTCATTTACTTTTGATTTTCAAGTTTCCTAATTTATTTGGGGACCATCGTCCAGAAATAAAACATGTCGGTAGTGATCACAGATCACACAATGAAACATACGATAAATTTGTTTCACTGCATGCTATAAAAGTTCAAAGTTGCTGTTTCCGTGTTTGCATGACTTCTAAAAATACTAGAAAACAAGTAACACAATTTTTTGTACAATTTCTTTCATCATACAATAACACGCAGCTTAATTATAAGGGAAATAGCTACCATTTGGGGGAGACTTCTGTCATTACTTATTTACTGTTATTATCGACATACCGCAGTATTTTGGGCATTAGCTTTAATACCATATTTCAAACTTTCATTAAGTCTTACAAGGAGATTCCTAAATCATCATAATCCAACCAAAGATGGTAAATTTTATTTTTGAGTACTTGTAACTACCAAATCTCCTCTATTTCCTCATGACACTCCCCAATATCTACAAGCTTGGACAAAAATCCTTGTGACACCACCGCTCCCCGTTCAATGCTGATTCTCTCATCAATTTATGTTAGCTTCAGGTCTGAAAGGGACGCAAAATTGAACGGGGGGGGGGGGGGGAAAGGGTTTTTTTAAACGACTGAAACATTGATCAGAATATTTGTTACCATCATGTCCTATGAAATGATGCACAGTGTCCCAAAAAGTAGCAAATTCACATGAGTTTCCGGTGACACTGAAAACTTACAGATTCCTAATTAAATGAACATGTTAGTAAACCTCATTGAGGTGTTTATAGCTGTATTTGAAGTTACTACAACAGGGATGTGTTCATTCATATATAGTTTCAAAAGTGTTCAATCTGACTTTTTGGTAGGTTTTGCTACTTGCAACCCCACATTTAAATGAATGAATAAAACATAACATCCTTAGTAGTTATACAGTATTATGATATTATTGCAATATGTATCATATATATACACCCACCAATGGGGTGTAACCATCGTTACTGGAAATATCTTAGACGAAATGTTCCTCCAGTTTGTTCTTAAGACCTAAAAGATCACTTAGCTGTAGAAAAAGCCCTTGAAAATAGTAGAATTTCAAGGATTGTAGACTAAATACAGTATTGCCAGATAAGCAAAACCACATCAGCCATTTTAGGCTGGCCATAAAGGAAGGGTGACCTGGGTCAAAGTTAGGCCAGATGCATAATCGTGGTAATAAAGGATATGCAAATTAGGTTATATGAGGTAAGAGGACATGCTATAAATCATAACATACCAGTTATATTATGATATTATTGCAATATATATCATATATACCCCCACCAATGGGGTGTAACCACTGCTGTATAGTGCCACTGATATTGAGCTATGACATGATCATTAATATACCCCCACCAATGGGGTGTAACCACTGCTGTAGTGCCACTGATATTGAGCTATGACATGATCATTAAACCTAATATTCTCTTGGATGTTCTTCTGTTATATACATCAATATATAGTACATGCATCCATTCGGTACATTTTATTTGTACCTTAATTATTAAACAGTTGTCAGCAAAGGCTTTCCAATTGTTACTGAATATAATTTCACAGTTATATGAAGCATGAGATTAAACGGCTGGCTATGTCGATAAGTTTTGAATCAAACATTTATATGTCTATAAACAATGCAGACTGTTTTACGCTCCTTATTAGGGTCATGTAGCTACCTGGCCCACATGTAGCAGCTGCTATTTGTATAAGCATACACCCATGGATAATTTATTACTGAGGAAGGTTATTTGGTCTCACCCTTGAGCCTTGCATGCTGATGATGTAAACAGTTAATAGGAAATGTAATATTTGCACCATGGTATTGTATTTGAAGATGAAGACCTCTCACCAAATGGGCAAAGTCTGGCAGACATTCTGTGCAGCCATTAATCAAAGAAGAAAATAAACAATTGCCCCCAAATCCTGTTATTTATTCCCTTTGATCATTGCAGTGTCACCATAAATTTCAAAGTATAGGGGGGGCTCATGGTGGCACGAATCAGTTAAGGGGATCCTCCAAACCAGCCCCTCCATCCCCGCCTTGGTGATGCCACTGGCCTCACCAACAGGTCCATGATGTTCCTTGCTTTAAATAGCATTATTATGAACCTTTTACCACAGTAAACAGGAGGAAATCGTAGATTCCAATACTAACCACAAAACTTTAAGTGGGGAAAATCCCTAATAAGTGCCCATTTGATACCAAAACTTCCCTAGGCATGCAATGATTCATGTTACCAAAATATCTTAATACCGGTTGCAGGCCCACCGTGACATCATAAATGTGTCAAGTAATACATTGTAGTTAACAGATCAGTTATTTTCAAAGTACATAGATACAGACTAATTGCCTCAAAAGTATTAAAAAATTCAGCCAAATAATAAACCTGTTGTGTTTAAATTAATCTTTTATCCATTCAGCATTCTTCACAGATTTAAAAAATATGGAGGTGGCAGTAAGTATCTAAGCGGAGAACCACCATATACTTCCTAGAACGCAGGAAACTTCACTTCCCAGACCTTGCAAGTTGCTTCTAAAATGCCTTTATTTTGAGAACTAGCATTCCATTTACCTGGAATCGTTGCAATCCTTAGAGTGTATAGCAAAAAAGTGTGATGCAGAATATCTCCCCATTAAATCATGAACCAGTGACAGGCCTAGCTGACAGTTCAGATTAGAATTACCATCAAAAAATCATAACAAATAGTCTTCAATATTACTTTTACATATTTCATGATAAAACAAAGTTTATTTTAAATCATTCAAGTGTCTTAGTAGTTGAAATCAGCAAGATGAATACTCCACTTGACACCAAGTTTCATCATGATGTACCGGGAGTGGATGGTTAATTGCAATGCCTCCAATGAGTGTACAGATACACAATCTTCTGGGTTCTCAGCAAAACATGGGTAAGGATGAAAGTTAAGCACCCCCCCCCCCCAAACACCAACTTAACAATAAATTGTTAAAAAAACAAATATGGTTGTTAACACGTTTTCCTGCCTTTTGTCATCTAACACCAAAGTATGTATAGACTTGTGTAGATTCTCACAGTCACGGAAAGGAAATTATTGAATTCCCAGCACTAAATGACTGTCAATGACCATGTCAATGATCAGAGGGTGTGGTGGGGGAAGGGTTATGCCCCATACAATATTTGTAGATTTTTGTATGTTCACAGATTAACTTGCTTACAGTGTTCCCAGCCCCACTTTTAATATGTAAAGGGCTCATATTCCTACATATTGATTCTTTAAATCAACCTATACAAAAATATATATAATGAATATGGTTGAAACTTGAAGTTGACTTTCAC
>JAODFY010296624.1:0-13797 GCA_027580055.1 Paracaudina chilensis
CAAAAATCATATTGATAAGTAGGTAAGTAAATGGTATATTTTTTAAAATGATAATATCAATCAAAAAAGAGGATTCGGCCAGACCAAAAAAAATATATATATATATATTATTTTAAAAATATATAATATTACTTTTTGTAACAGCGTTGTGATATTCTATGCCACATACATGTCATTATTTAGGAGAACAATTGAATGGTAATATTTTGACCGTTATTTGAATTCCAATTAAAGAATTGGCTATAGGACAAGATGTCTAATAATATAAAGAGAATATGTTATTCATTGTATACAGCCAATAACAATATTTCTCTTTCTTGTCTGTAAACTGAATTAATATATACGTCTATAAAAGTAATATGAACGACAGGAATATGAATTCGAACCAACGCAACGGAACTGGGTTGCCTCACTTTTCAGTAAAAGTACAAAAAGGCTTCTTCTGCAGATCATTTCTGGAAATTGATGCCAAAAAGTGCATCAGGAATTCCCCGTATTGTGAAAAATTAATTCAGTGACCCATCCATTGTAAATTATAGAATTATACACCACGTCATGAGAATTTTTAACTGGGGCCAAGATGAGGCACACCTGTTGCATAATATACAACAACAAGAATATAATGGCCGTTATTTTC
Source organism: Paracaudina chilensis (assembly GCA_027580055.1). Taxonomy (NCBI): domain Eukaryota; kingdom Metazoa; phylum Echinodermata; class Holothuroidea; order Molpadida; family Caudinidae; genus Paracaudina; species Paracaudina chilensis. The sequence goes on from JAODFY010296624.1 coordinate 638, forward strand.
ACTGCAAAAGCGACAGTTGATGCCAATTAAACATTTGAAAGTGGTGTACAATTTCTAATTAGAGTGTAATGATAGTGATAATATTGAAGTCTAGGTTTCAGATGATGGCGACGTATTATTATGGACAAATCCCTGGGCGGGATACCGCAATGTAATGGCAAATACGGGTAAGTATAAATACCTGGACATGGACCAATTAGTTATAGTGGGAGAATATCAATCGTCTCAACGTACTGATGGTATAAGTATGTTATTGCTAGGACATTAACGTACAACAAAATGGCTGTGATTTGGAGGAACAGGCAAAAATACACAGATCCCCTTTCATTGCACTCGACTAGCTCTGGCAGCACCCCTGATGCCCAAATCTGACAGATAGATCCATATATTTTATTGATAGTAAATTAGGGAATGCGGTTAATTATGCATGTGGGGCTCTACTACTGTACAACAAATTATCATTACCTTTAGGAACAAGGGGGCTTACCATGTCGCACTTTCGATCCCCCAATGAAGTTACCCTCTAGCAATCTTACAAACCTGGACTAGCTCTGAGTGTAAATTAAATGGAATGATATAATTTATTCCGTTTCTCTACTACGCGTCGTGTGAGTAAACATCCTCGGGCATTTACCATTTCCCTTATATAATATATAATATGCAGGGGGGCGTACCTAAGATATGACATGTATGGCACTTATCCTGGGCGCCATTCGAAGAGATGCCACATAATAATCCATTAATTCCTCATATAATACCTAACCTTTGACCCTAAAACTAACCATACCATTGTTTTAGACATAACAAATAAGACTATTTCCGACAGTATAACTAGTTAATACGTTAAAGGGGAAACAATCTTTTCCCCGTTAACGTCACATTTACACTTTTTCTTTGTGCTTTTTTCTCCTACCGTATGAATATATTTTTTTATATATATATTCTGTGGACCTACCTAAATATCTCCTAGAATTAAGAATAGCAAAGAATTTAATGGTCGATGCTGCAATAATGGACGCATTTACTGTCAGTGTTAAATTACCTGAATTAATATCCACGCATGTATGCTGAAATAATGTACAGTCCGTGCGCAATAACATATCGAGTGACCTTCTTTCAAGTGTATGCATACTTTTGATGAAAGTTACAATTTTATTTTCTTTGAAATGGTGTCAACACTTTAACCCATTATAAACTGTAATATACTGCGTCCTCGATAAAAAAAAAATAAGGTATGTCTTAATTAACCGTTTCTTTGAGATTAATTTATCACTTAATATGGTGATTTGTTTCAAGGCCTAGTGAGGAAACAAACATCATTGATGCTTACTCTCAATGCATCGAATCTACGATGGGTGATACTTAGGATCAATTATTTAAATTCATGGTGCAACTTGATGGCTGTGATCTGCCTGAATTTAGATCGAAGGATTTTAGGAACTCGAAACTGTGACACTCCACAAAGGTCTGTCCATTCAATTCGTATTGATGTATGTCAGGTTATATGTCAGGTTAAGTTGATCCTGAAAGTTTTAACCAAACCCAGTTTGAATTAAAGGATCACCTTTTGTGTAGATCCTTAGATTGACATGGAACACAGAGAAGGTTTCGAAGAAGAAAATAGGACGATTCTTGACTCTCTTTTTTGTAACTTTAATTTAAAGCTATATGTGTGATATAAAATCCCAATTGGGATTACATATTATTCCAATAATGCGTTCATTGAATTATCAAATGTGACGGATTATATATTATATCATTAAATTGCGTCATTGCGTCACTGGCTGGTCAGCTGGTCACCTATGTTGTAAATAAATGCGGTATTAATTTAAGTAAATATAGGGCGAACAAGGATGAACAAGTTAAGCTTTTATTATATTTAAGTTGAGCTTAACCTCCATAAATATTTTTGTGCAACCAAAATTGGCAGTGAAGAATTACCAAATTATACAAAGCTGCTAATAAAAATTATCACACACTGGTATAAATATAATATATTATGTTATTGTTTGCTATACTTGTACCTACCGATTGCTGAAACGTGTTTTAGGCTATACATTTATGAAACGTCTATTGACATTTTAAAATAGCCGTAATTGATTAATAAGCTTATAAAAGAGGTTTTGCAAGTAGCTAAACCTATAAAAAAAGTCAGATTTTCAATTAGCTCAGTGAACACTTTTGTAACTATGAATGATTACATCCCTGTTGTAGTAACTTCAAATACAGGTATAAACACCTGGATGAGAATGTTCATTAAATGAGTAATCTATGAGTTCCCGGTGTCACCGGAAACTCATGTGAATTCGCTACTTGCAACCCCACCATAAAAGTAAATCTTTTTTTTTAAATAAATTGACACTTTGAACAAAATACTTTATATGAGCCTTCATTGATAAAATATAGAGGGCGTTTTTTAGTAATTGCGGGACTTCTAATAATACACTTGAGGATAATATATCCCATTGACAAGCCAAGCTGACAAGACCATAATGTAAGGCCGATTGCTTTAAGCTTGGAACTATAGGAACAGTTGTACCTACCATCTTTCTTCCGTACTTATCAGACATTTTCCCCAGAGGGATCGCTCCCACTAGGCTGCCGACGATAATAGCACATTGCATTGCAAACCGCACATATCGATCCCAACCAAATTCTATCTGAATCGTCGGAATAATTAACACGGCTAAGGCAAAATGACTGGAACACACAACCTAAAAGAAAATAGGAGAAAGAGAAAGGGGAATAGACAATATGATAAACAATATGCACAATGTTAATATCATTACATCATTAAATCACACAATGCCCAAGCCTCTATGAAAGAAATTTGGATCTGATAATGACAAATCGTGCACAATATACCTCTGTTCTTCTACTTGTTTGTGATCGACTGGTTTAATTTTAATACCATGTGTAAGATCCATGGTAAATGAATACCGGTACCAATTTAGCTGCGGTGTTTAAAATTTAAACATTTTTAAAATGCTAATACCAATATTCATTTTTTGGTCAGTTTATTAATTCCTCATATACTCCCTAACCTCTGACGCTAAAACTAACCATACCAATGTTTTAGACAGAGGAGAACAAGATAGGCTATAAAATTATGCTTAGAAATTATAGTTAATACGTTAAGGGGAAACGACTTTCCCCCCTTAACGTCACATTTACACTTTCTTTTTGTTCTGTTTCCCCCTACCGTATGAATTAAGCGTTGAAATGAATACCATGTTCGAAGACTCAGCTGGCTATTATTCTGAAATTTTTCTGTTCTTTCCCATGATTGTAGGAACGGCTATGGGAGTATTCTAAGGCCTTGACTAATATACCGAAAATGACCTTTGAACACTTTCTACCTTTCAACATTTTTTCAATTTTTTCCACAAGTCAAACATGGTATAAAAAATCAGTGGGTCAATGTAACACAGTTCTGTATTTTCCATATTCCCAACGACTGAATATATGTGATGTTATCCAGTATGCCTTATCTATACGAATATACCGATAATACACGTTAAACACGTTCTACCTTGTGGATTTGTTTCATTGATTTTTATCATGAATGTAGTCGACTATGGAAAAAAGAAAAGAAAAAGTGGGTCACTTGTAATTTATCACGTTCCTGCATGAATTTCTGTATTTTACCCATTTCCCAAGGCTGCATGTGACGCTATCCAGTAGGCCTTGTCATATACGAATAAACCGACAACCAACTTTCAACACTTAAAACCTTTCAACCTCCACTTGTGGATCCTAAAAGTACCGGATTTCTATCACATGGTCGTAGTAACGGCTATCAAGTAGGTCATGTTTATACGAATTTACAGAAATCGTCATTTCCAAACGCTTCAACTTTAAATCCTGGATCCTTGATTTTGTCATGAATAAAGATCAATAAAAGTCAATAAAACTCTGTTCTGGAATGTCTATTTTATTCTTTTCACATGGCTTTCAACTCTATAATTTCCACTCCTTGATTTTATCCGCGTTTTTAACCCCACTTGACTATAATGGGTCAAGTGATGTTTCTCCATACAACTATGACCGTAGTGTATAAAGAACACCGCATTTTCATTAGCTTTACTGATGTTATTTATTCAGGGGTATCTCATCAAACACATCTTGTGTTCCTTAACAAATTTAAATTTTATTTACATGTAATGCAATTTTGGAGACATGATGGTCAAATTGGTCATATTACTTTACTTGTCATTCGTAATAATTTGCAAATCAATATTGAAAGAATCATACAAAACACAGCAAAATGTAATAACGGATTTGATGTGTTGTTTGTAGAAATGATATACGACAATAAATCTCGATCCTTTGCTTGATTTATGCAAACCTATCCGTGATTAAAACATTTCGAGTGAATTTTCAATGAAAGTGCATCACATCATGTCAGGTCTGAGTACTTAGTCTGTCTGAACAATGATAAATGTGTCCTTTAATGAATGCTCTGGAACACCCCAGCGCGCCATCGGCATTAAGATTATTTTTCCAGCTCACGGTGTTTGCTCTCACGCTACAGTTCGCGATCAATCAAAGTCCTAAAAATATACAGTACACAATACATGCGACTGTGCATTAATTATTATAAATCTCAATAATGACGTGTGACAGGTACGTTTCCAAAAATATTAAATAGTGTTACGTTCAATTCATGGAAGAATACAAACAATATATCAAATTTCATATCGAGTAGCAAATATATTTGGAAATATAACTATGCAGCGTTGCGTGCTTTTCAACTTAGTGGCTGTTAAAATTCACTCTTGGATATCGCTGATCGATTGAAGTTGAAACCCTCTTGTTCATAAATCAGTGCATATAATTGTGTATGAACGAGTGTGTATTAACAATATGTGAGGTTAATTACATTACTGAGAAGATTAACGTGCTGGACAATAATACCTTCACCACCACATTGATTATTTAGTGAAAGCACATATTATTGGGCGAATCGGAATATGCCATTATTGCTTAACATAGACTGAAAATAAGTGGAACATTTATATCTTCTTTTAATTAGGAATCAGAGGTTAACTTGGAATATATTTTTTTATGAAGCGACTGACAAACCTCACATATATTAAAACAAACATATATCACAGAGAAACGTGAGCCAATCGTTCAAAAGACAATTTGTTATGTGTTGAACTGAATAGCTAAGTTGGGTCGCCCGATGTTAAATGGAATATATGAAACTTGTGGGTATTTTGTGGTCTACAGTAAAGTTTTAATTGTTGCAAAATATATAATTCGTTCCAAAAATGTCATTTAATTAGATCACCGTCGTTGGATCAAAATTTATTAATATGGACACGGCATCAATGTATGCAGGAGAACCTTAAATTCCAATATGTCATTAATCAAGATCAATACAGACGCAATCTGTCGGCATTTACATTCCTTAAAATGCGTCGTGTTTCTTACAATATATGTTCACACAATCCGTCTTCCCAAGATAACACATTAACGGAACACATTAGATTTTAACTCATACGATAGATTTGTACTGAAGACCTCCCGGGGTCGTATTCACAACTTGGGTAAGCAAACAAATATACGAAGTACGTACACATGCACATTCTTAAGTGTTATTGACCATGTTTGATGATGATGATGATGAACAAGAGGTCTTCATTAAACAGGTAGCGTATGAGATAAAATGATATGTGTTTCGTTAATGTTTAAAAGTCAGAGTTTATTTTGGACTAAAATTCGCCCAGAAAACCACATGAAATTCTTCTGGCTTAAAGGTGGAATCCCTTGCCCTTACTTGCCCCTTTCCCCATCGGAGATTTTTCGGCGAAAGCAAAAAAGCATATTATATTATCTATAAGGCTCAAGGTTGTGTAGTTCTTGTGATTTGAGGAAAGTGGTAAAATGTCCCCCTATGCCTTGTTGCCAGCAACTCTCTAGATGTCTGTTAGATATTTGTAAAAGGTGGTAGCCTTAGAAGTAGCCTAATATTTCACACTTTAACCTAAGTTGATGCATGTGTCACCTTAGCTGGGTATTGAACTAATTTGATTGATTGAAGTTACCATGGAAGAAACAACAACATATATCACAGCGCGAGATATAGTCGATATATTCCGGTATATTTCCGGAAATTAAAAAAAAAAACATGTTATTGAAATTGTGATATTTATATTATATTGTATATTTTTATTTAATGAGTTTATATTTTATATAATGAAGTTTATAGTTCTATATTGAAAATATAGAAGCTGCCAAATACGTCACAAGCATGTTCATTACAACCATGTGTATATGCCTATACCGCGCACATATCTGATGTGTACCTAGCGGCCATGTCAGTTATGCTCGACAGTGCGCCGCTTTCACCTTTCTCGAGCAACTAGTGGGTCCTGGATACCTCTCTTTGGGTTGCATCACATCGGATTGCGAAGACAACACTTCATCGAATAACATGTTGCGAAGACAACACTTCGTTGAATAACATGTTGCGGACACAACACGGTAAGAATTACTAAGTCGTTTCTGGAAAACAGTGAGAAAACCTTTCCGGGCGCATTAGCGGAAATGACAACCGTAGGTAATAATATGTTTGATTGTTATATGGGTTGTTGTGCATTTCATAATAATCAATACTCTTTAGTATTGAAGTTCTGCCTTCAAAGAATGTGAAAGTAAGCGTGTCATTTACGCTGGATATTAATACGGCAAGAAATACAAGGAATCTGTATACCAATACATTAGTTGTCTTATTTTGTGTTTACCCAACATATCATTACAAAGAAAGAAAATGCAGTATTGTTATTGGGAAAACGGAACAATATGTTCACTTACCCTTGAGCAAAATACGGCGATGATGACAATACAGTGAAATAAACCGCAGTCGAATTTCTGGATGGCGTCATCGACTCTGAAAGTTGCCGACTCCAAGTCCTCATAAAGTAGCTCATCGGATGTCCCTTCGCCGGAGCAATCTCCATCAAGGTTGTATTTGGTCTGCCAAACCCTGACAGGAACTGGAGACATACCGCCGTTGCCTCTGGTTGTCGGTGAATTGACTGCTTTGAAGGAAGCAAAAAGAGTCGCCGTTATTATTTTTTATCCCCATACCAGTAGCGTCGCCAAATATTTCAAATATATTTCGAATGATTTGCTCGTTACAGGGCATATAAAACGTTCAGCTATATATTCTTGTATTAAATGTGGACTGTATGACTGTATGACTGTATGACTGTATGATGAAAAACATGTCATATCATGAAATGTTCATATTGCGACTATACTATAACAACGATGCGCTAATAAACTGTATATGTTATTCTAACGTTTTATTATTCATGTAGTACAGATGAGTGATGCGAAAATTGGGGAATGTTCGGCCCTTTTTTGATAACATCATGAAATGCAATTATAATATACCAAGAAAATATACCAAGAAAGATATACCATATAAATTTGCATTTAATATTACGAGATTTATCTACGAAAGCGACCTCGGTCGACCGTGTCGGTTTACCGTCACTATATCTAAAAAATTGTTGTTGTCAGGGGCGGATGCAAGATTTCTTCCTTGAAATAGATAATTTGGAAAACTCCTCCTAGATCGCCAGAAATAACAATTCCCAGAACTTACTTACAAATTGCTTCTCCACCTCACTTATTTGAGTCAAGCCAGGGGCAGGATTTGCCTTCGGAATGTGGGGGATAAAAAGTAACACAATGCAAGTAACACTATCGAAGCGCAGGACCACCCGTGTTAGGCGCGTAGCGTACTGGTAAAATGTTTGCAAAATATACCTTGGAAGTTGCTTCGGAACTTTATTTTCAAATCTCGCGAGTTTTTCCACAGCAAATTCGACAGTTTGCGATGCAATTCCTAGAATGTATAACAAAAAAGTGCGATTCTTGCACCAACAAGTCTAGCTGGCAGCCTGACAGTGAAGATTAGAATGACCAGCCAAAAATCATAAAAATAGTCGTTACATTTACTTCTAATCCCACGGTAAACCAAAGTTCATTTTAAATCATTCGAGTGGCTTAGTAGTGCAACGCATGTAGCAACCACTTTTGTCACAATCAACCAGTTTTGTCATAGCTCACCACTTTGTCACAACGGTCAACCACTTTTGTCATAGCTCACCACTTTGGTCACAACATCAACCACTTTTGTCACAACGGAGGTTACCACTTTGTCGCAATTATTGCCCGCTTTTGTCACCAATGACTCACTTTTGTCGCAATTATTGCCCACTTTTGTCACCAATGACTAGTCATTTAATTTTGGTATTAATATTATTTTTGTATGATTTTCGTGTTTAATATAATTTTCGTATTATTTTCGTATTAATATTATGATTATTTACGTATTAATATTATTATTACTATTTTCGTATTAATATTATTATTATTTTCGTATTAATATTATATTCATTGTGTCAGTGGCGTGCACAGGACTTCTGACATGGGGGGGGGGAATCTGTGCATCCCCCGACTGAAATGTTTTGTGATTGGGGGGCACGAACCGAAATGGTATTAGTAATTTGTGTCCTGGGGGCAGGGGCGTTGCCAATTTTACATTTTGAGGGGGCACAATAATTTAATGGGGAGGGGGCTGTGATCCACAAGATCTAATAGGCCGAGAGCCTGTACCATAACAATTCACCCCATTTAGCCCAGAGGGTTTGACTCCTTAAAGTTACTTAGACCATCTAAGTCATTAACAAAAAGTTTGTCAGCTTTACCCTAAATGTTATGGGACAGGCTCCCAGACTATAAGTGAAGCGATAGAGAGACAGACCAAAATAATAGTTCACAATAGCTACCTGGTATGAGCAAAAATGACGCCATGAGACTATTATTAGTTCATCTGGACGATTGAACCAGACACGTTTAGGTTTTTTAAAGAAAAGTTGAAGATCATTACTACAGAGTGGGGACCCAACAGTTATATTACTTGTATATCTTAACATAATGTTATCTTAACATAAATAACCTAATCTTCTATCCTACCTGCCTTTATATGTTATTACAAACGGTAGCAATGAAACTATTGACAATGTATGCCATAATTTTATAAACTGTTATTAAATCACCTACTGTATAAGAATGAATACATTTAGTTACATCTGTATTTCGAAATTGCGAAAGTCCCCCCGTGATTCAGTGCTTAAAAAAACTTAAAATTACTGCCGTTGCCACCTGAATACCTGCGCAACGCCTACCCCATGTGAATTCTTACCTCTAACTTTATACTTCTGTATACTACGTGTGTGAATTGCGCGGAAAAACCACCCCAACTCTTTAGTTAGATGTTGTGCCCCAATTTAGCCACTTTCAGCTGAGAAATTCTACACTCCTAAACAGCGTTTGGGAATTTTTAAAAACACTGTTTTGCCCCCACTTTGTAAACATGTTTAAATGCTAAACTCATGTGCCAAATTCATGTGCTAAACATATGTTTAGAGTATAAACGTGTTTCCAAAGTTGGGGCAAAAAAGTGTTCAATTGCTAAACACGTTTATTAGACTGTGGCGATGCCACTGAATACAACTTGCGCGAGGAAAATATAGTGTGACCCTTTCAATAATTTGATCCCCATCACACACCACGTGTAAGTAAGGAATCCCAGTAGTGACTTCAAGTACGTTATTATTACGTCATTAATTACGCAAAATGTATAGAAAAACGGCGATTGATTTATGGAATTATAGAAAACCTTTCTCCATTCACATGGGTTCCTTTGGGGTACATGGTGGGCCTGATCCCCAAATTGAACATTTCTCGGAATACCGCCATATGCATAGTTACCAACATGCACAGATATGGTTACTACTTGTGGTTCTGGTTGTGGTTCTGGTTACTAACATATAAACACATATATCCAAAATGTTGACCCTTGGTTTTAGTGTTATGACAATAAAAAATAGTCAGAACAGGGCGAATTACGACATTGTTGTTGGCTACCGATACATACTTAACCGAGTGAAGCAAGTCAAAGTGACGGCGCTCTTGTAATTACGGCAACATACAATAAAAGGATGGTGCTTCACGTATATCCATTCTCAACGTTACTTAACGAGTATATTTTAAAAAAGCACCAAACATTTTCAGCCGAAAGTGTTGTCAATACATTTTTTTTTAGTGTAAGTGCTAAAAAAAAACCTTCAAATAAGAAAAACAACCATTTTATACTAAATCTCGAAAGCAAGTTTTCGGATTTACCAAAGTATTTGTATTACGTGAAGAACATTCTAACCGAACAAACTCAATGTTAAGGGTGCTTCAGTTTCCTTTGTCTCCGTGTTCTGTGGTCATGACCGTACTTTTAAATTCCCGCTGTGATTTACAATTTCTTAATGCGCAGACTTTCAGATAATACAGAACGATAGTGATCACCTGGGGAACAGTGACGGAACGTGGCAAACCTGTATACTTCGGCTAGGCCGGTATACCCTAACAATAGGTAGTTGAAAGTTAATCTAGGGTAGGTTTTGATACAGTGAAGCGAAACACAAAATATCATACACAACCAGAACATTACTTTCCACTTCCGAAAGTGCCTCATAATATATACATACCATTTGCATGGCTATAAAACTATCATTTGGTTTTCAGTTCCAGTAATCAATCAAAAACATGCCTGTGCATATTTATTCTAATTACGATCCCTCGCGTTGGCCCAAGGCGCCCGAATAAATTACATCTACCAGAGTTTTGATTATTGATTGTATCTCTTCTAGAAGGACCTCCATCAATGTTAATGTTTCCGCAATATCATGTGCAGTGAAGGCAAACTAATATGTAAATGCACACAACTCATTCGTACATTGTTTTATATCAATCAAGTGCAATTTTCCAGCCAGACAGTTATAAATCTGCTGTATTTACGACTTATTTCCGAGACAAAAAAAAAACGTTCAGAGGGGAAAAAACTCTCCCGATAACTGTAATTATATGCACCGCAGTTTAACTCATGCAATATCCATTACATCGCATTTATAAGATATAGCGATTATCATTTTGTATTAACCTATTAAATTATATCAACTGCTCGTTATTGAACTAAAAGGAATAGTTCAGTGACAAATAAGACTGGACTGATAAAAAATTATATATTCAAAGGTGAAATTCCCGTTACAACAGCATGTCTGGCTGTTGAGATATTATTTTTTTAAATCACTTTTAATTTTTTTAAATTAAAAAACATCGGGCAACATTTGTGATGTCATCCTGGCATTTTAGCTGGAAAACTATATCGTTCTTCTTTATATTTCATTCTTGTTCTGTCTATGCCAAGTTAAAATGGTATGCCAAAGTTGGTCATATTTAAAAACATATTTTGTGCAGCAATTCGTTTTCCTTTTTTTCAAGGAGTCTTCTACTTTATTTAGCCGATATAGGATTTTAGAAGGCTTGCTTTCACATTGTAAATATTATTGTGATAAACCAAATCCATCAATTCAAATCAAATCAAAGCAAATCAAATTGATGCTTGAAGATTTCATTTTATAGATAATATATTTCCAGGAAAAAATACTAATTATATTATAAAGGAATGGATGCAATGGGCAACTGTGATGTCACAAATTATTCTTAATAAAATTTTTTTTTTTTTTTTTTAGTCTAGTTTCATTTGTCACTGTACTATTCTTTTAAAGCAGGATAAGAGTTGCAAATGCAAATATTCACCGTATTTTTTTTTCAGACACACTGGGGCGTGCGTCGTCACCGTTTACAGGAAGTGACACAAACATGCACTCTAAAACAGTGCTTAGGAATTTTTCTAAACAATTTTTGTCTCCACTTTGCAAACATGTTTAAATATAAAGCCCACGTGTCAAAATCCTAAACGCTGTATTCAATGGTGTTTAATTGTTAAACATTTGCCATTTTATTGTTTAGAGTATACACGTGTTTCAATGCTGATGCAAAGCTGGTCCAACTGCACCCCATCTATTGACTCTAACACTGCTGATTAAAAGTGGGTCCAACTGCCCCCAATATATTGACTATAACATTGATGATGAATATTGCTGATAAAAAGTGACTACAACTTCACCCGATCTATTGACTTTGTTTTGAAACACGCCATGAACTGTACCTGGCCTGCACTCGCGAACTTAGGAACACATTCATTATTACAACAAACAAATGACGTTGGTATTTACACTTTGGGACGTTGGTATATCAGTAGGGTTCAGAACTCTCGCGGGAGCTTCGCCAGAAATAGTCATGTTGGGGCGTGTCTCTCATGTGACAAAAGGATTTGGCGCGCGTAGCGCGCGAGTATCTCAGTATGCACATTTTCAGCTTGTGGACAAGTAGGGTACACACATGTCTCACGCATATAGGTATGCCGCAACAATGCGAGACATTGCCAGCTAGGGGCAAGTAGGGGTGGAATTCTAATGGAACAAGATATTTTGCGCGCTTTGCTCGCAAGTATACACATACAACGTCATCCCCAAAATTGTCAGCTTGGAGAGCAAGTAGAAGGAATACATGTCTCACGGGGCAAACACTTTTTAGCGCCTAGCACGTTGGTATAGAGGTAAGAATAATCTTCAGGACAAAATTTCCAGCCGCATTGAAATATAATGTGAAATGAACAGAAGAATTATGTGTGTGTGTATCGGGGAGAGGTGTGACACATATATGTATGGGGGGGGGGGGCATATCATTTATCCCCTCACTTTTTTCCAAAACCTACTAAAATTAAAATTTTGGCTGCTTGTGTAGCCTACAATGGCTCAATCAATGACAGCCAAAAAAGGGGGGCATCCCTACCCTTACACCCCTCCACCAGGACGGCGATCACTAATTTCTTCATGGAAATACCCCCCCCCCCCACACACACACACTTTTCAGAAGCTGTTCACTACATAAATTGCACATCATGGCGATATATAGACCTGCAGTGCGGTACATCGGTCGAAATAGGATGAACATCGAATTGAAGAATCGTTGAATCATCCATAAAATATCGCTAGATTATACGTATTATATGCAAATGGAATATTTTACAATTCCGTGACACATGTACAATTAATTTATCTTAAGTACGGTAGATACGGGTTGCGCTACGGTATCGGTATCGGTAGCTTGGAGAAATATCATCGAAGGTAATAGATTCAGCAAGGCGCGTAGCAAGAGATTTGTCTTATCAACTCCCC
>JAODFY010296735.1:0-13790 GCA_027580055.1 Paracaudina chilensis
ATACATACATACATACATACATACATACATACATACATACATACATGCATGCATGCATGCATACATTTGGTAAAAATACAACAACGAGTCAAAGGAATAAACTATTTCCTTTTATAATTTCAATTAGCGCAACAATGCATGGGCGGATCCGGGATTTTTCAATGGGGGTATAACTTCCGACTAGAAAAAATACGAAAGGTTCCGAACGCGACGTCGCGACGCGTTTACAACCAAAATTGCCAAATAATATAAACGCACAGTACGTGAATATTTTCACTCTTTCCAATATATTCGTTTCGTTATCTTTTTACCCAAAACAGCAGGAATTTTGTATTTGGTATGGACAAAGGATGGCTAATGTGCTAAAAATGTTAAAATAAGTGAAAAGTAATAATTTACTTTCTAGGCTACATTTAATCTCAATTGGTCATATTATAACACATGACAAAAACACAAAACATGGTACGCGAGAAGCGCGCAAGAAATTGGCATGTTATTTTGGCATTTACTAGTTGCTAGTAATGGTTAGAAATTCGCCTCCCAGTCCGACCCTGCTGTATCGTATATGTATATAGTAAATAAGGCAAGTGGTAAATATCTTGTCCTTCCTGGATACCGGTGAAAAACTATAAAAAAACAGGCCTTTTCGGTCGCATTTCCAGAAGTGACAAGATATTTCCAGACGTGTTACTGTATTATTCCCTGCAGTGGGTCAGCATGCATGGAAGCACGCGGAGTTCGACACTGCGCTGCTAGACGACTTTCCTGAACAGCAGGGCGGGAAAACTCTCTTCCGGCAACATCACATCGGAATGTGAAGACAAAACCTAACCAAACAACATACTGCGGGCTTAAGGCAGTAGGACCTACCATGTCCTTTCTGGATAATGATGAAAACACGTAAAAAATACCGCCTTCCCGGGAACATTTCCAGAAATGAGAAGATGTTATTTCTAGACGTGTTAAATGTCATTGTTGTCATTTTTCGACAGTGGTCTGGATGGGAGGAAAACTATACCCCTTGCCGCCCCACCTGACAGGTCTGAAAATAATCACAGATCACACGGAACACGGAAAACTGAAGTGCCAAACAGCATTTTTTTTCATTAATGTGTTAGACTGAAGTACTGAAGAAGCCTAGCTGTTTCGCCGCGGCAAAACACATTTCAGAGCATTTCGTTTGCTGATGTCTCCATAATGGATCATCTGTGATTTTAAAAGTTTGCGCAATTTAGAATGCACATAAATAGTTTTAAAAAATAGAAACTTTCTTTTCAAAGAACCAGGATGAGATTTATAATAGTTAAATGACGCCAGGGACAACACGAATTTAACTGTCCAGGGAGAGCTGTCCGGTGACAACTGGATTCGACAAATGAAGTTTACTACAATCTTGGGACACTGTGTATTGTTTCATATGAAATGACGGTAGCAAATATTCTGGTTAATGTTTCAGTCGTTTAACCAACCCCATCCCACGTTCAATGTCACGTGAAGAGTGAATAATTGTCAGCAACATGGTTGCGGCGTCCGTTTTCAACAAGTGGTTGACATAATTGATGAGAGAATCACCGACATTGAACGGGGAGCGGGGTTGTCCCAAGAAATTCTGTCCAAGATTGTAGATCTTTCGCAGATCTGGTACATATGATCTGGAGCAAGTGCACTTTGGATGGCACACGAACGTAAGCCAGGTATCTGAATCCTGCCGACATAGTTACCTATCCACGGATAATTACTTTCTTTTGTTTACTTTTCTTGTCTCGGGAAGTAATAGCTTACATGATAAGTTAGGTTAGGTTAATATCCTGCATTATATTCTATTGAGGATTGGGTGCCAATATCGTGGAAATTTTTGTATCAATTTTATACGTTCGATGTGATGTTTTCCAGAATTGAATCGTAAAGCTGCCTTTTTTTTCTTTCTTTTTTTACGTAATTAATTTCTGACGAAGTTTGTTGCTAATCTATAACGTGACGTCAAATCTGGGAACTCATTTGTAATAATTCAATCGTAAAATTGCCTTTTTATTTTTACATAATTAATGACGAAGGTACAGTTTATGCTATGTTGCAAACCTATAACGGGACGTCAGGACTGGGCTGGCTTCAATGTATGACATATTTTACAGGAAGCACCGATGTGTGCATCTACTGTTCATATAGGCCTACCTCCGACAGCGTACCCGGCAGACATGGCTATATATAGTATAGTGTTTGTAACATTACAGAACATAAAACATCATACCCGAGAATTAGAAAAAAAAGATGTTATGTTACCAACACGCGGATCCGTAGTAAAATCAAGTTACATGTTTAACCACCCGCGGTCTATTAAAGTCTGCATGACCTGAAGTTTTGTCTTTTCCAATAAATATATGTATGTGCAAGCCTACATAAATATAAATATTTTATTTTGCGAATGAACCGTAGCTTGATTGTGTCAGCGTGGAATTAAGAGTATAATTAAGAGAAGCGCGTCAATCATATAAATTTTAAATGATATTGGCAAAATTAGCCACTCGTGTAAGGCGTGATACAAATTTAAAGGAAGTATCTGGCAATGATCAATGTTAAGCTAAAAAAAAAGAATAAAAATGGATCGAACACGGTAGCACATTTCCCAGTCATTTCCTTAAGATGAAAATCCACTTTATTATAACTCTGGTACGTTGGAAGCCCCAAACGACTATTTGATACGACCTGCTAAACTTATGACGATTCAACAATTTCGGCGTTCCAATGTAGAACTGCGAATATCTTTGCGAACCGTACGTAGCACAAAGTATGCTAATACACAAAGAAGTTTCATGAACTCAACAGCGGTGCGAGGTCAAGAGGTCATTCGAGTAAGCAACGCGCGTATAGCATAGCAGCACCCGCGTTAACTTAAAATTTAATACACTGATCAATATCGAACTAAAAGAATACAAATCTCCTTCTTATTAAAGGTTGAAGCTGTTGGCAGTTTTCAGATATGTTTATGATATGTAAATGATGTGCATACACTGAAAACAAGTCAAAGAAAAAAATATACTTCAATGAAAAATGTGAACAATACATTAATAATATTGTAGTTTGGTTTTTAGCTATGTCGCAGAAATAGTATACATTTCGGGCATTTCTTTTGCTGAATCCTTGTTAATTAAGTATCTTGTAATGTGAAACATTGGTTTGTATATTTTATTATGCAGAAGACAATAATGTGGTTGTAATATTCTCGAGCTCTGTGGAGTGGAATCATCCTCAGTAGGAAGTGCTTATTTTTGAGAGATTGCGAGGAGACGCGTTTTATATTTTTTTCAAGATCATGCCCTGTATCGAGCCCTGGCTAGGTCATTGCGTTTGTGTCCTTGGGCATGGTACTTTACCTCAATGGCCTCTCTCCACCCAGGTGTATAAATGGGGACCTGTGAGGTGATGGATTGACGTACCCAGGCTGGCAGCCACGGGGTGTTTAGGAGATTGTATGAGGGAACGGGGCACACGTCTGTGTGCAGGTGTAACAAGTCACCAATGACCAGGGGATAAGCCGAGTTGTGTGGGGGAGGCCCTCGGCAAGTGAATGGGGCACATGCGCAGACAAGGTCTAACAAGTCTCCGTTGACCGACCAGCGGATAAGCCGAGTCATGTGAGAAGGCACTCGTCCTTGACACAAGACTGTAAACCCTTATTTTATCGTATGTTTTACTGCATTCTATATAAACGAATGTCCATGATGCGAAATCAGTCAAATTACACAAGACTGTAAACCCTTATTTTATTGTATGTTTTACTGCATTCTATATAAACGAATGTCAATGATGCGAAATCAGTCAAATTACTCGTCCAGAATGAAAGTTTAATTCTAAACCGAACAAGTATCCCATTTCTTTGGTCTCCAATTGTCTATCCCCCCCCCCATCAGCTCATGGATTCAAACACTGAAATATGTTTCATTTGTATTGGCAGACCACCACCTTCCTTACGTCTGATTTTATTGATGAGTTTGATGGATTCATCATTGATGTATCTATCATGCCCAAACAGATCAATTTCTTCGGTGACTTTAACATTCATGTCAATAATCATGGTAAAGCTGAAGTGTGTCAATTTGCTGAAGTGTGTCAATTCTATATCCATCGCCTGCTTTCAGCAGCATCTTGTCTGGGGCAATACACTTGATTTGCGTATGTCCAGGGTTGATGGCGATACTGTAGTGCATCATGATATTGAACAATCTGTTATATCCGATCATTATGTTGTTAAATGTACAAGAAACTTCTTCCCAAGAAACTGTCCAGTACACACAGGGATTTACGTGGTTTTTATGCCCAGTCATTCGGTTTGATCCGAGTAAGGCCATGTCAGAAAGTGATGACTATATCACTGACGTTAATATGTTGATTAAAGAATTTTCTGATGGCATTGCTTGATCAATCAGCGCCTTATATGTCACAAGATCTAGGTCTGTTCGATGTAGAGTACCTTGGTTCAATGATGAAATACTATTTGATAGGCGTTTGCGCAGATGGCTTGAAATAAATGGATACAATCCCGCACTGCTGATGATCGTGAACGCTACCACCATCAGCTACGCATTGTTATAACTTCTCACCACTGAAGATAAAACATAATTTTTCAGAACCAACTAAAGTTGTTGAGGCAAACAGTAACAGTTACAATCACCTTTAATAAATCAAATAGATTCTTGCCTGTTTATGATTGTGCTGATGTATTGTGTAATTAGTTCGCTAACGTTTTTAAAGTAAAGTTGTCGATCTTCGTAAAGAGCTTGATGCTGTTGGTATTTTCGAATCTGATGATATTGATGTACATACAACTCACAGGTTGTCGGTTAATAAGCCACTTTCGACCGATGAGGTGGAGCAGGTGATTAGTAAACTCTCTAACAAGACATGTGATCTCGACCCATTACCCACTTGGCTTTTAAAGAAAAACCTACCAGTCGTTGCTCGTAATTATTACTCGTATAGAAAACACTTCCCTGTCTTTTTCCTGATGGTTTGAAAGATGCCATAGTCACCCCAATTTTAAACAAACCATCAACAAACATCAAAATGTACTTAAAAACTACAGGCTTGTATCCCGTCTCTTGCCAGAGTGACGGAGAGTGCTGTTGCGACTAGGTTCAATGAATATACGGCTACCTGAAACTCACCAGTCTGCCTATCGTAAGGGTCACAGTACGGTAACAGCCCTATTAAAGATCAAATGTGACATCTTGAATGAACTTGATAAGAATATAATGGTGTTGTTAGTTATGCTAGACCTTACAGCGGCATTTTACACTGTTGACATGATACTCTCATTCACATGCTACATTCAGTTTTGGATGTCGACTGCTCTTACCTGGTTTGAATTGTATTTGTCCAATAGATATAGTCATGTGTCATGTGACAATTTGCAATATATATTCTTGGGATGCCCTAGTTACTTGTGGTGTTCCACAGGGTTCCATTATAGGTCCTCTTGTCTTTGCAGCTTACATTATACCTATAGGTAATTCGTCGTCATTATTTGTCTTTCCACATATGATGACAAGCAAATTTATGCATCTTTTGACCCTCGACAGCCAGATGATTGCAACATTACTATCGAAAGTTTGAAAACTGTATTCTTAACCGCGCTCTTAACCACCAGCTCAGGAACATAGCTCGTAATAGTTGTCATCATATTGCCAGGGCTTTGGTTCCTTCACGCCTTAATTATGGCAACTCACTGCTCTTCGGTAATTGAGGCCCTGACAACAACATTAGCGCGTACAGAATAGAGCAGTACGTTTGATTTATGGAATTGGGAAAAGGGAACATTGGCTGTGTTTAAGAAGAGGTATAAAAACCACCTGTTTTCATGATGCTTGTAATTTTCTTTATATTATTTTGTTTGTATTGCTCTTAGAGCTGCTAATAAGCGCATTATATAAATAATGTATGAATGTATGTATGCGTGTATATATGTGTGCATGTATGTATGAATGTATGTATGTATGCCGTACTGCCGTTGTGTTTTCTACATGCCAATTTGATTCTGCTTCTGAAGTCAGGCTTCAAAATTCATATTCATATTTCTGGACATAATCATTCCTACAAATAAACCCATTTGCTGTAAAGGGTAAAACTGAATCTAACCATTGCTACCTGGAGCATAGATCATCTGTTTGGTCAATAAAATGTAACTTATATTATACATTCATATTTAAAAAAAACAGTATTGCTTTACAAAACTATGTTTCTTCTTCGGTTTGGAAAATGACCATAGCCACCCGTATGACTTTCTCATTCTACATAGGAAATATTTTATTATTATTAATTTGAAATTATTAGTATTGAAAGATAACCTCAGCTTTATATGAATCATCCAAATATCTTGTTCAATTCTTGGGATATTAATATTTGCAATACGGAGCAATACGGAGGATGACATTTGTTTTTTTAGATAAATGACTTGAAGTAAGTCTAAAATGACATCACAGAGCCACAGGAGTCAGAAACCTTTTCTATTTCGTTATTTTGTTATCCACATTTACACTGGTAATAAACAATATTTTAATAATCTGGTCATTTATTTTTGAAAGTTCAACAAAAATAACATGTATATAAACATTTTAACAAAATGAACTTCCCATAGAAGAAAAACAGGCTCTAATTTATAAAGAAATAAAAAAAAAAAAAAAAGGTGATTGACTCCTGGTGAATCTGTAATGTCATAAAATGCTTGTCATTTGTTTTATGGCAGCCTCCGTATGTACAACATTCAAACATCGATATCTTCAAACATCAACATTCAAATATCAAACATCGATATCGATATCTGAAAATGAAAGAATATATTTGGATGCTGATTGCAGGTTCTTGTAGACATTTTTCTTCTCTTTCGTATAATTGAAGAATAAATGTTGGGTACATTCTCCTTTAAGCACACACATATACCTTTATATTAACGCGTTCGCCGTATGTACTGACTTATTTATGGACTTGTTCACACTTGTCCACAAGTTATAAACCATCTATCCATGGAGTCTTTATTACATTAATACTCTGTGATGTTTTTCTCAACGGTGTTTTATTATTTTTTTTGGGGGGTGGTGGTCAATGATCACAACAGTATGTATTGCATATAAAATGCACATTGTAAATTGTATATATAAATGTTATGAAACTCACGGCTGAACAACCTTCAATTGAAATCTACTTTTTTATATTCTGCTGGAAAGGCATGCAAATATTTTGGAAAGTTGTAATGGAGTGACTTGAGTCTAAGTATATATACACAATGTGAAAGAAGAGGGACGAGAGAAGAGATATATCGTGATAGGAAGATATCCTGTTTTTTGTTAGTTTAAATTGCGGGAAGTATTGCTAAGTACTCTACTTGAAAATCCCCAAGGTTTTCTTCTCGTTGCTTTGTATAATTAACATGTTATTGCGATGAATAAAATATGACTTTGGACACACTGAGTGAGTTAACGAACGAACGAACGAATACAAACGGATATAAGGATCAATGAATTTAAGCATTCATGTTAACAGTAGGAATATACAAAAACAAATTACAAAATCTATTTAACACATTCTGGACAGATCATCAACTTCATTTTACACGGAGGGTAATTCCTTCCTTTAATACATACATCAGCAATTCCTCTGCAGTCATCTCACTGGATTAATATCTTAGCAGATCACTTTGTCTGTTGCACTAAACAGCTCAATGGTGATTATTAGTCGAACAGAAATCGTACATCAGAATGACCATTTCATGCCCAAGGTTTTCTTCTCGTTGTTTTGTATAATTAACATTTTATTGCGATGAATAAAATATGACAGTAATTCTTCGGGATGCGAAACGGTTAGTTCATTGAATATCATTCCTCCAATACATACATCAAAATATCTACTTTAAACAACTACACTAATCATAATAATATTAATGAGAATTTACAAAGCGCGCCTAATCCACCGAGAAGAAAGTGCTCAAGGGGCAAATAATAGCAACGATAATAAAAACTGCCATCAATATTAGTTCAAATAATGGTTATACTTATTTCAGCAAAGAGATGTGTGATGTTTTCTGATGAAGAGACGGTGGTGACCGTATGAATAACGGAAGTTAAGGGTTGAACAAGTTAACATCGATAAGCAGTTGCAAGGTAATGTAAGGAGTTATCAACAAAATGCAGTAATTTATACAAAATTCTATAATGAACTGGTAGCCTATGCAACAAACTCCTGCATCATTGCCATTCGTGTGATATGTGAGCATTGTTAGAAAAGTTAATAATATTTTGAAATTTTGGAGACGAATTATTTACCGGTTAGGCAAACTAAACAAAAGGGAATAGCCATGACCATGACGAGAAGTGACGAAAGCATAAACAATCTTTTCAGTTACGGTCCACCCACATATCTTAATGTGTCCAATATTGCCCGAATATGTCCGAATATTCATTAGGGTAGCCGAACGAACATTATTGCTAATAATAACAATTACACTTAATTTTCTGTTGTCGGTAACAGTAGTGTATGTTGCAGATCAAACTAGATTTAGTGACACATTACAAGTTACTTCATTGTGTTACAGGGCGGCGATATTGAGTTGATGGTGTATAATAGACTGTTAACCCTTGCACTGGACTATTTCTTTAAAACGTTACAATATATTACTAATTGTGCGAATCACATCATTACAAAGACTTTACTTTGCTCTCCGTGTCAAATAAATAAAATACCAAAATAAATAAAATATTTTCTGTAAATCCTTTGGGTTTATGCGCATGTGCCATGCCCATTGATATCTTTCACATCATTTCCTGACACGAATGAAAGACATGTTTTCGTCATTCTGCATGGCAAGATACCACAACCAAAGCTTCATAAACAGCTTTATTAAGAAATGTGCACGTGTCGGCAAAACGACAATAGGCTACGTAGGATGACCCCAAATTGGTTTCAGCATAACAGGCGTTCTTTTCAGTGCCTGTGGGTTGTTGATGTATCATAAAAATAGTTTGAATTTTTCAGTAGATTGCAAAAATATAAAAAAAAATGAAATAAACATTATTCTTAAAAAAGAACAAAAACGTACGTGACTAGAGTCCAGAATGAATTATGCATTCAATTTATGATCGATCAAACCCACGTACATGGTAATGAATGGGGTGCTCATTCTAGCATTTTGCAAGCAAATACGAAGGCAAAATCGTAGGTTTCAATTATTCATTTACTAATAAGAAACGAAGGGATAATCATGCATTAGAATAAAAAAAGAAATATCTGCTATTCATTTATAGAGAAATCACGGGCACTTGTTACTAACTTGTAACTATCTTGTATCATTTTCTATGTCTTACCATTTATGTGTATGTATTTCTATGTATTTCCAATCTAAGGATATGTTATCAAAACCAGGGACGTAAAATTCGGTGGACCTGCGGAGTATTAAATTGTCAGATCTCTCATCATTTGTAGGGGTGGGGGGGCAAATGTGCATATGCACTCCATGGCTCCGCAACCAGTCATATTAGCTGATGACAGTGAAAGTCCAGTCTAGTCCAGTCTAGACCAAATCTGAAAACACACACATATAGTTTCATCATCCACAGGCATTTGATAAATTTATATAAATATTACACTTTAATGAATGAGAAATGATATCTCTTGACGTATGCTGACGGCATCACTGGCCTCACTTTATATCAATTTATGAGGCTATATTTGACAAAAGGAATTCCATGGCACTACTCCGGACAAAGATGACCAACATCACAGTCCTCAATGTATGACATTTAGAGGCCAAAGATTTGCAGCTGCAGTAAAACCTTTATTGGCCTATGGTATTATATTGATGGTTATTGTTGTGGATTTTAGGAGAAGTAATTATAGTAGTTCACCTTTACTAAAAGTTATGACGTTGTTGTGAGTTGTCAGAGCTTATGTCTTTGAAACAACATCCGTCATACTGAACGAACAGGGACATCAAATTCCATGACATTTTGATGGCCAACACAAACTTGAATGGACTTTTTGGTATGCAGGAAGCATACATCTCCTACAACACCCAATCATCTAGGTTATATAATGCATGATATTACTTCTCATGTCAATAAGTCAAGAACAAATCTTATCCTGTAGGCTATTACCTCTCGGGACAAGAAAAGTAATAAAGTGTCTGTAGATTAGATGCCTACAACCACACTCCTAGGCTACAACAAAGGAAATTTGCAATTTTCAGATCAATCTCCGTTTTAAACCAAATTTTAATACTGTTTCCTGTTTTAACTAAATAAACAATTAAAAAGAATATGAATAAAATTTAACCCAATTATGACCAAATATGGTATATGGAATGGGCTGATAACTTGATATCATTATTAAAGGAAGTTAACAGACAACTGTACATAGCTTGTTTAATAGAGGATAAACAGATTCTTTAGAGATATCAGTGTTTGGAAGGGCTCCCCCCGGAAAAAATTCCCCAACCGGACAATCCCCCTGGACATTTCCCCCCTTGTCCCTCCCACCTTAACCACTTACCCTAACTCCACTAAGCATGGGAAATGTCCGGGGGGAATTGTCCCGGGTTTAATTGATAAAATTCAAATATAAACACTACCCTTTGATGTCATCATAGACTCAAGTCAATGAAAAACCAGAAAACGAATACATTTTCTGGTTCCGATGCCATAAAACTTCACTATTTTAATATAAGGACATACAATTGTCAAGTTACGTAAACATGAAAAAAAAAAAAATTGCCATCTCTAATCACCATGGCACACATGAAACTATGAAATATAAAATTGGTTCTGTACATTGAGCCTATAAATTAAATACCTACAAATGAGAGTTAATTGTAATGGGACTTTCACCACTGAGTGTAGTTTCCCTCTTTTTTTTAATCAGTGATTGGCCTACTTTAAGACCAGCAAACCCAGAGGTTTTGTGATTCCTCGTTTCCTCATTGTTGAATTCCTTTTTTTCTGAGTAAAGTTGATACACTGTAAGTTCATATACCTACCATGTTTCCCTGGTGTCACATTAACCCCATGAGGTTTTCAGAATTGACCCAAATTACCTCTGACCTCTTTGCCAACCTAAGACCAAGTGCTGGTATTAGATTCTTCCAAGTTTCCCCTTCACAGCATTTGACACATGTTGACCTTCCGTGAACTTATTATAAAATCAATAGGTTTCATCTACTCAACATGGCTCACCTACAAACCAACTGATTTTCATCCAACTTTCTCCTGTTGAGTTGGCCTAATTAGGTTTTCAACACTTCACCCATGATCTCAAGTGACCTTTGACCTCTTTAAAATTTAAATTTAAAGGGTTTATCTACTCAATATGGCTGACTAACATACAAACAATGATTTTCATCCAAGTTTCAAATTAAAATTAAAGCTGTCAAAATTGTGCTACTTTAAACCAGCACTAGTGGCTGACTAAAAGGGATGACATGCTGAGGGGTGACCACTACTGGGTTAAAAGAATATGCCAGATATGCTAAATGTGGTCATTGAGGGAATGCAGACTGATTTATATGAGGGAAGGCAGTACTGTATGTGCCGAATGCAATTTTGGAAAGGTAAAACATAGGAAACAAGATCTGTAAATCATCTTTAAATAGGCAATTAAAAGTATCTTTAGATTCATCCACACCATTATGGAAATCTGTGAATCTTTTATGAAAGTCAACCTACGCCTAGAATGTATGACAGTTACAAGATTGCTGTGAATGACATTTAATGAGGTGCAAGCAACACGAAGGAGAAAGTATTAATAAGCAATCTCACTCTGGGGCAGGTTTGTCCCCCAGTTGGTAAACAACTATGATAAATGATTGGAAGGCTGCTGTAATGGTGAATACATTATATGAATTGATAAATTCAAAAGGTACGTTCTTTGTAAATTCACCAATTTACTGGTTTGGGATAATAGCTGCATTTCCAAAGTAACTGTAATTTAGAATCTGGCATAACTTTAAGCACAGTAGTGGTCACCTCATCCTTCAAAGATCCTTTTTGAGTTCCTGTCCTATTCTGGACTGGCAAGGTAAGGGCAAGCAAAGTAAAAACAACTAGTTTCTATAATAATTATGATCATAATACACCTATCAGCACCATGTAATGGAAATCAACCTACTGTATGACCACACACCCAACCAGGAACAAGTATAAATCTCTGTACACACCTGAACTTCCTTGGTGATTATTTCTGGCATGTTGGCGCTACAGAGTAGCTTTCTGTATCTGTGAACAGACCTCTTCCACTGCAGCGAATGGAGCCACTGATCTCGTACATACACGTTGCTGGCCTATGGAAGAAAAACGGAAAGGAACAATGGTTAAGAATCTCCCTCAGATCCCCAGAAGGCCAGGGCTGAAATTTAACACTTGTCCCATCGTCCTAGACAACTAAAACTTGCATCAGACGACTAGAGTTGTGAAGTGGGTTATCCGACAGACAAGAACAAATTCCTCTGCAGGATTAAAAAATTTTCCCCAGGCTCCATTATGGTCTCAGAAATGTAACTGATATAAATTTGAAAAAGAAAACCTAAAGTACACATTTATTGGTCATTACTAATTTTCGGCTGGGATTTTTTGGTCTTTGTGACTTCTTTTCAGACAACCAAATTTACAAAACAGGTTGTCCTAAGGAAAACTCCAAAATTTCAGGCCTGAAGGCTAACACGGATGCACACTAAAGTTAGAAAACACTGAATATCATAATACACCACCATTCCCAGCTAATGCATGATCTGGAACCAGATAAAGCCTCCCCACCAGCTGGCACCTGCACATGAAACTATATTATGTCTTATTTAATTAGGGGTCTGGTTTTAGACTGGTAAATAACATGGATCACTGAAAAACAAACATTTTCAGTTTGTGTGTTAGGCTAAGTAGCCTAGTCATGTTGATGAACACATTTCAGAACTAATTCTTTTGCTGAAACTATAAAGGGGACTGCATGGTTTTAGGAGCATGCATACTACATTATAGATGTGCCATACAGAAGCTTACTCACAGAACTACAAGTATGTGGTTTTAACTGTGGTGGTAAAAAAAATACTGAAACCAATAACATGGATCACTGAAAAACTGTACAAAGATTTCCAGTTTGTATGTTAGGCTAAGTAGCCTTGTCATGTGGATTAACACATTTCAGAACAATTCTTTGCAGATTTCCCTTTAAAAGACTATATAGTCCAGGTAAAAAAGTGTAGGAAATACTACACTCAGTGGTAAAAGTCCTGATAAAGTAAATACAGTACTTAGCATTTTTGGTTGTTGAGATTATTGACTTTGGAAATCAGTTCACATTTTGGATTTAAGAAATAAGGCAATGTTTGTGCCATCACAGATACACACTGTATCCTGAAGCTTTTGACTTTCTTTATAATTTAATTAGTGATTTTTTTTTTCTCCTGAAACATGTTATAAACATGTTTATAGAATTAGAATTTTCAAGCAACAATTGTGGTTACTGTACATTTTTCAACTATTACAAACTTTGGCATATGGTATGGAAAAAAGCCTGAGAGCATGCTATTCTAACACCCATTACAGCCCCATCCCCGAGTTATAGGCACTAAGATAGGGATCGTGGATTAATACAGCCATCTTGCCTGTCAGTTTGTGGTTTTGCCTGAAGGGTTCTAACAAGTACCGTCATGACTACCAAATGTACACAAACATTAAAGTGGTACTAATTCCAAATTGTAAACACTCACTCCTTAGTGTTGCATGCATGAATTAATTATGTACACAGGCTTTAATTGGCTT
>JAODFY010296846.1:0-20775 GCA_027580055.1 Paracaudina chilensis
TGTCCCCCATCTGTGTGTACATTATATTTGTCCCCCATCTGTGTGTACATTATATTTGTCCCCCATCTGTGTGTACATTATATTTGTCCCCCATCTGTGTGTACATTATATTTGTCCCCCATCTGTGTGTACATTATATTTGTCCCCCATCTGTGTGTACATTATATTTGTCCCCCATCTGTGTGTACACTATATTTGTCCCCCATCTGTGTGTACATTATATTTGTCCCCCATCTGTGTGTACATTATATTTGCTTTTCTGCACTGTGTCCATATGTACGTCATTATGTTGTTTGTCAGTTTACCTTTAGTAGGTCCTGTTAGGATCAAAACGTCAGGCCGATTAACCTTATTACATTTCTCGTTCACAGGCTTTTGAGTGGATGAAGTTAACTAACAGCCTTTTATTGTTTAAAATAAAAAAGTACCAATTAATAAATGCAAAACTATTGTTGCTACATTTTGAGTGCTATTCTGCTGTTTCCCCAGTATAACCATACTACAGTTATCAGTCTGCAATGCTGGAGATTATCGGAGATGAATTTGCTTTTAAAGGCTTTGACGCACAAACAGAGTCAGACATGCAAATGATATTCGTGTAACAGTGGGTGATATGCACAAAGTATTTTTGTATCTTTGACAAGTAGCAAAGATGTGATCTCCTGGCTTATTATTGTCATGTTCGCTACGTCAACAAATTCTCAGGTGCATTGAGGTGATAGTTTGGCGACATTTACGGCTGTTTTGCCCAGCCAAAAGAAGATAACAAGAGAGCACAGTGAGCAAATATGAATCACAAATTTTGTATAATTCAAACAAGAGGCCCACATGAAGTTACTGTTTAACTCTGCTTTGTTTGTGGGATAATTGTTGGGCAGACAAAAATGTATGGTCGGAGACATGATCCTGAAAGAAATGAAAACTGGGAATTTGCATGTAAATGAATTTTTCCTTAAGAAGTATCTGGTTACCACATAACTGCATACGGTAATTTGATAAGATATATGTTTTTATCAAAATTGGTAACGAGGCTGAACGACAGCTGATATTTTTCCCCTTCAGAGCCCCTCTTCCGGCAAAATTGGAGTAAGATTAATCATGGAACCAGGATGATCATTCATCAAATGAAATTATTTTGTCGTCATCTTCAGCTGTCTTTGTCATTCATTCCTTAATTGTTTGTAAACAGTTTTTTTTTGTCTGCATCCTGTATACGGAACGCTTATCAAAAGAAACTCGTAAATGGGTTTCTGAAGGCGACGTATTATAAATTCATGAGGTGCTAATGTTTTGCATTATTTCAGATTTCATCTCAATTCTTGCCATGTTTTTGTTTTCGTTTAATATCAGCATTGTACTGTTTTCTAATGCAAATAAATATATATAAAGTAATGGGAATCTGAACTAATTGATTATAGAGGAATGGCACATTACACCGTTTGAAAATTTCAAGTATTTATGACTGTGAAAAATATTGAATGCTGCATAATGAAATACAAAGAAAACAAGATGACAATCAGTAGAGTTGCATCGCCTTGAAAGTATATAATTTCACTGACTTTATATCTTTACCCACACTTATGTTTTGGGTTTCATTTTGTTCCTGCCACATTTGGAAATCATACCAAGTAAACACAACCCAACTGGCTTAATGTTCCCACGTGGTAACAGATTAAAAATTTTAACTAACCAGAAAACCAAAAGGCTTAGTGATTCCGATGCAATGAATGAGATTTTATTAACCTTAATTAGTTGCAAATTTCACTGTGATATGAAAATATTGCCATTTAAAAAAGAAACTATAAGCCCGGCCACCCAATAATATTCCTGTCATGGACAACAATAACAATGAGGCACATCTACTAATCATGGAGCATCTAACAGTTGAATATGACAACTCTCCTTCTCAAGATATTGTGTTTACAAGCTATTTTGAGCGATTTAGCATTAAGCCCTGTCCACTCATTAATTAAATGAAATGTAACTGTCTTGGGAAAATGTACAACTCATCACCATACCAAGTATGAAGCAGATCGGCGTACCGTTGTGAAGATATTGACATTTTAAGAAATTTACATTAAGCCCCGCCCCCTTCATTAATGTTCATGGCATGACCATCAAAAACAATAGGAATCATGTACTCATTATGGCCAACATATATACCAACTATGATATGATTCCATCTTCACCTTCTTGAGATATTGTGTTTACAAGCTATTTTAAGCGATTTAGCATAAGCCCCACACACTCATGAATATTAATTACATGAAATATGAATGTAATGAGACAATGTACCACTCATCAGCTTACATCAGCATACCAAGTATGAAGCAGATCAGAAATACCATTGAGAAGATATTGACATTTTAAGAATTTTACTTTAAGCCCTGCCTCCATCATTAATATTCATGACTTCCTACCTTCACTTCCAACCCCCCATTCAAACGTAAGCAGTCAATGTCGTTTTCTTCCAAAAGATAAGCCAGCCAGTTACATGATGACGTCTCGTTACAGAAGACAATCACAGAGGTCCCCTTCTTGATGTCTTGCCTCAGAATTTCCAACAGTGTCACTTTAAGGTAACAAAGACATCGAATGGGGGGAAAATTTCAAAAGCAAAAATAATATTGGATCATTTTTACTGTACAAACAGAAAACAAAAAATATTTAAAAGTTCCAATGATGAAACACAATTGAAATGGTTTGGTTTTTCGTATTCATTTTACATGTGTGAATGATCTGCAAGCCTCTGCTGAGTGACCAGGACAACATTGTGACTGAATTTCTAATTTTGAAGAATTATAGTTAATAGTAGGTAGTTGTAGAAAAAAGTAGGAATATGAGTTTGAGACTTTCAAACCAATTTTCGGAAACCGAAAAAGAGATTTAAACAACTTGCTCAAACCAATGTTTCATGCTATATTTACTGTCCAAAATATCCAAACTGCATTCTTTAGGTTGATACACCAAGGCTACTTAATAGCCTATCCATGAGTTGTTAAAAGCAAAATAAATGTTTGACAACATTTTGGTAAAACTTTGGCAAAAGAACAGCCTGAAACAAATTGTTATTTCTACTTAAACTATTTCTATTTATAACCAAACAACAAGAGGCCACCTTCAATGAATCCATCAGTCATCTGTCCATATCTATGCTTGGTGATATGTGACCTTTGACCTCACCTGCTTTGTCTCGGCTGTGCAGACGCAGAAACTTCTGATTGATATGGGGCTGGACTCGATGAAGGTGAGGCGTTGAAATTACATCCAAGGAATTCTCCTGGAATTGAGACCAAAAAGAACTTGTTTCAATCTATTTCTGTATTGGGAGTGATTTTAGATGATAAACTCAAAAAATATTTCCATTTTTGTGTGTCTATTTATCCGTGTATCAGCCGATTTAATGTTACCATGCCAACCTGCCAGGAGATTTGGATGATAGACTCCAATGCAGTAATAACAAAATTGATTGGATGTGTCTGACACTGTATGTAATACTCTTAACCCTTTACCACCTCCGTACTGGTTGACGCGGGCCTCGAAACTGCGAGTAGCGACTGCAAACCGCAGCCGCGTCAAGTGATGCTCAGTGGAGCGTGACCTGGCATCACTCACAGGAGCATGCGCCGGATAAGGGTTAATATAAACGTATCTTTGTTTATTCACGGTAGTATAATTAACCCTTATCCGGACGCTCCGTACTGGTTGACGCGGGCCTCGAAACTGCGAGTAGCGATGCAAACCGCGGCCGCGTCAAGTGATGCTCAGTGGAGCGTGACCTGACGTCACTCACAGGAGCATGCGCCGGATAAAGGTTAATATAAACATATCTTTGTTTGTTCACGGTAGTATAATTAACCCTTATCCGCACGCTCAGTACTAGTTGACGCGGGCCTCGAAACTGCGAGTAGCGACTGCAAACCGCGGCCGCGCCAAGTGATGCTCAGTGGAGCGTGACCTGACATCACTCACAGGAGCATGCGCCGGATAAGGGTTAATATAAACGTATCTTTGTTTATTCACGCTAGTATAATTAAGCAGTCAGCAAGACTATACTTTCAAAATCCCTCATTTACTAACCCATGACTAAACCCATTTTGAACATTTTACAGAAATATTTGAACATGAGATCAACAAAACATCGATTACTATCTACAGCAGTTTATTGGGTGCAAGGCTAGAAAATATACATGAAACCATATTAAAAATGTTATTAGTTGAATGACAATCTCGCATGACCAATTATTAGCGGAATATATTTCTAAACCACAGTTTTGTTAATGATTACAATAACTTAAGTTAATGAACAGTTCGGTTAATGAAAACAAATAATTTAAATAATGAATACATTAGCTACAAATTCTCTTCCTTTGGTTTGTCCTCCATTTTCAATTTAAAATGTATTCTAAAAATATAAAAGGACCCAAATGTGATGCTGGGAAATAGCAAAATAGCAAATGTCAAACCACATGTATTTGTGTATAATGTGGGCACGCGGGTTTTTGAGGCATCCAAACTCATTCTTGTAGGTCAAAGGTAAACATATTCAGATTAGATAAACTGTTATTCTTGGATTTATGCTTTTCAACGCAAATCTTAGGTCCTTGTAAACCTTTTGAGTGGTCAATTTAAACTGAAATACCGTTTTATTTTTTTATCTTTTTATTTTATTTTTATTTTAGCTTTAAAATAGTGTACATGGAAATTATATATAAACCGTATAATGCAATCCTTATCCTTTAAATTGCTATGAAGATAAAGGAGCACTTGTTGTCCGTCAGACCTACTCGAATTTAATCATGTGGAATACAAATCATACTATAAGCCTTCACTAGAGCTGAAGAGCCCACTTCAAAACTATTAACGCTTTTA
This sequence comes from Paracaudina chilensis, assembly GCA_027580055.1. NCBI lineage: Eukaryota > Metazoa > Echinodermata > Holothuroidea > Molpadida > Caudinidae > Paracaudina > Paracaudina chilensis. The sequence goes on from JAODFY010296846.1 coordinate 4,873, forward strand.
ATGACAATATCAGTTAGCTGGAAATAACGAAAACGAAACTAACAGCCCATGTGATGAGTTCGGTGGTTGATATAGTATTTGTCATAACTCATCCAGAAGTTGGCTTCTTATACAGTTCCAGCTCTATCGTCAATCTTCTTTGCTGAGAGGTTAGTTCTAGTTTATATATTTTTTGAACTGTTGTTAAAATTATCGTTTTATTGTTAATTTAAAATTCGGTATTGTGTTTACATAAGTTACTTATATACATATGTTGCTGAAGGTTGTTTTAGAACATAGCGGAAGTTGCCTATATACGATTTGCTCAGATACAGGTATATTAATGTTGCTTATAGCGAGGCAATTTAGGGTTAAAATGAAAAGCAGAATTGCTTCATTCTAGAAGACCAAAATGATGGTCAGTCTAGTCAAGCTGATTGCTTTGATTATATTACTTTCCAAATGTGATCTTGTTGTCGGGAGGGTTAAGACATCACACAGGGACCCACGTGTCGAACTTATTACGGTATGTAGTCACGTAGTAGATAATATAACGAAATTGTGGACTGGCGTGGACTCGCGTTGACATTTTTATATTGTTTTAAGCCACTGGACCAGACATAATATACCTTATGACCCAAACTACGCAATAGATAAAAAACGCCCAAAAGGAAACTTGAATGTAACTATTATAACGATACGTTACATTGACTTTGTATCAAGCTGTTCAAGCAACAAACAGCGTTTTGATAACAGAATTGCAATCTGAATCAAATGTTCCCATTTAATTTTATTTCCACATCATATCATGATCAAGGGCGTCAACACCTTCTGAAAAGTGGGGGGACATTTCCATGAAGACTTTAGTGATCGCCGTCCTGGAGGTGGCGTCTAAGGGGAGGGGGTATTCCCCTTTGGAAAATGTTTGTAATATGAAGAATGCTGAGATGGAAAATGGTGCACTGTTAGGACCAATTTTGAGGTTCCCAATACTTTTTTCAATTTTAAAATTTGCACTTAATTTCTATGCTGTTCAAATGCCTGCAATTTCAGATAATTATTAATGAAAATGGCTGTCATTGGCTGGAATTCTTGGCAATAATTAAAAAAAAATATCTGGTTAAATTTCTATATTGGAGAATCTACGGTAAATGCCAGTTCACTCCATGCTTGACATTACATTGATAACAAAGTCAAGAGGCTTAAATAACCTTTTTTATTTCCTGGTTTCTTCAGAAAACAATGCAAGAAAAAATGCAAGAAAACAACGAGATTTTATTTCCTAGTTTTCTTCTTAGCATATGCAATAAAAACAAAACAACAAAACATATTCCATTGTTTTATCAATTAATATTGTTATACAATAAACCATCGGATCCTCAAAACTATGTCCTGCTTCTTCCTTCAAACTTTACATGCCACAATATATGTACTACTTCGTAGGCCCCCAAATGTCCAGTAGAGTACGGTACCTGATGAATTGGATAAATGGTCCTTGTGGTAATGATATTTTAAGTGTTTTTTCTCTTGTAGATATTGTTTGATGGGCGATCTGTGAATGTAACTTTATACCCTTTCCCAATTTTGGTCGGGGTTAGTGTCTTAATGGGGTTAACGAATGCGTACGTATTGTAGTGTATTGCTTTGAATTGATATTTAACATTCTGTGTAAGATATAACATTTAAACCAGTCTGTATAATTTGGAGGTTAATTTTCCAAAGTAGAAGCTCAATTTTGTTTTCGTCTATTAATTCTAAACCTTTTTAATTTGTGTGTTTTGCCCAGGACTTGTCCATATAGTTCTTCCTCCGTTTACAACACAAATGAAATTTAAATGGGAATGATGTGAATACTTTACTTGATGAATCAGTGTTATCGTCTACGTAGTAGAGATAACACTACCCCCATCTCTAATTTTGCGTTATATTTTGCAGAAAAATCGGCAAGAGAATATATTTGTTTGGTCTGCAACACAACTTAACACAAATAAGAGAAACTGAAGAATGTTTGATCAGATTGTTCAGTGATCCGCGTGTTTCTGTGATTTTTCAGTGCATGTGTCTAATTTGCGTATTTTACCAATTCTTTTCAATACGCATAAAAAACCGCAACATTTGAAACTGTAACTCCTTTAGAGTCCTTCCAAATCATTACAGACGCCTTATTTTATATTCTATATGATTACTACTGTACTTTCACCGCTATAAACAACCTGTATACAAGGGATATGAAAGGCGGAGGTGGACACAAAGGTTCCCGATGGGGCTTCGGTCCAAAGAAAGAGACCCCGATTTCTGCACATTACCTTAATTTGTGTTTTCGAATCGCGCATCTGCAGCCAAAATCCCGCAAAAGAATAAATCCTCTGCGGGAAATTCCCGCACAAACTCCTGTAGTACAGTAATAGTAGGGATTGGAAGAATATGTGTTCCGCAGTCAGCAATTTTTACATCGATCAAGATCTTGCCACATGGACGATGTGTGCATGCCCAGATTTTTATTGTTCACGTGCAGCGCAGTCTACTATGACTACTACATGTACAAATTTCATATTGACCACGTCATGCACTAGTAAAATATCACTCTACAAAAACGTAAAAAAATGCAATATGAATTCTTTAGAATAACTTCAAGTTATAAAACAGACATGTAGATTGCTAAAGTTTAAAGCAAAATATTCACAAGGTCTCTATAAAAGATTAATTTTAATATTTAGGCTTAACTGCCTCCCATGCACAAATCCATAATGACATCAACAGCGTAGGCCTACTCGTACGACAAAGTGGAATTATTCCAATATTATTTTGATCTTTTCGGTGGGGTTTGTATCACCGAACTTTCAATAAAAAAGTACCTGAAATGTATATTCTTAATCCCCCGCCCTTCATGTAAAATCCCCCCCCCCCCAAAAAAAAAAAAAAAACATGTGCGGGAATTCCCCCCAAATGAAATTCCTTACCGCGAACCCTGTGGTATGTATGGAGAAGTTAGTCCTAATAAAATTGTAATTCCATTGCACCAGTAAGGCGTTACAAAATGTTCACTATTCATATACCAATACCATCGGCAAAGGCCCCACATATATTGCTGGAAAGTAATGTTTATATATGGGGATACGTTTTACCTGTAGTTACGACCCATTGCTTTCAATTTAAAGGTAAGTTGAACATAAATTTACAGCCATAATGACAAAGGTAAAAGGTACAGCAGGTACGAGGACTTTACGAGGAATTCCAGGCCATTTGTGATTTTTTTATCAAGATAACTCAATATGAACAAATTGGATCAATTTCATTTTTCGTAAGTTATACCGTTCCATAATTTTTTTCTTGAAAAAGCTAAATGTATTGATTCAAATCTCATGGATTGTCAGTCAAACCTCTTGGACTGTAATTAAAATTAAAATCGTCGTACAGTATATTGTATTCGTGCTCAATATTGTGTGGTCGAATTTACTAAGTTTCATAACATTCAAAGCATTCTTGTAGTATCATAATTTGACGTTTTGTCTATGTAGGTTTTTAATCTCTGGTATCAAAGGCCTTTTGAATAGGGTATCCATATATGTCCAAATCTTTAAATCGAATAAAGTGGGACAATGGAAATTTCATTTGGTCTGCTTCAAATTTAGTTTTCATTGGACTTAAAGATACTATATACCACCATACTATAATCATTTCAGATTCAATTCAATAAAAAAACATAATTTGGAGAATTGATCAGTTTAGCCTAATTTTCCGATGGCGCTATAGAACATTACTCCACCGCCGGCGGCCTGCCGGAGGCTTATTCGCAGGTAGACTGTTTAAAAATAGATGATATTTACCTTGCATATAATGTTTATATGACTTTTCCTGCACAAACGAAGCTATTTGTTGCTCTAGTAAAGTGTTATATGAACCATTGTTTTATATCCGGCAAAACAGTTCTCCTGGGATCAAAACGTCAGACTTAATTATTACAATTTACATGGTGCAACCTTGATACCAGAATTGACTATTATATCAGAAAATGACATCTAAATCTAACACTATACGATCAATCAATGATCCTCTCTATATACTTTTCTGAATGTATTTTTACCTTTCTAGGTCGATTGGATTTTCCCGTGTTTATTGTTATGCCTATTAACTGTGAAAAGCGACTTTCCCCTGGTGTAATTGGAGACAGGCAATAGATTCCCAGGATTAACAATTTAATTAAAAATCTTAGGCAATAAATTGTTAACATACTTGTAATTGAAGGTACACATTTTCAAAATATGGATGTCGCTAACCTTAAGAAGGCCAAGGTTGATGTGGAGTGCATTAGTGGAGTGACGATGGTCTTTAAAATGAATTGTTAAGTGAATACGGTTTTGAAGAACTTGAATTCGCTTCAAGTTGATAGCACTTGCTACACCATAAATTTCAATGCCGTACGAGATTTTGGAATGGACAAGTAAATAGTATAGCTGGATGGCTACAGCTCTTTGTAGTGATGCTCTGAGGCGATAAAAGATGCCAGTGTACTTGACGAGGCTGTTGCAAAGGTCATCGATATGTTTTTTGTTTTTTATAGAAAAGCTTGTCGTCAATGGGTAGACCTAAATATTTGATACAATTAGCTCTACAAACTTTAGTGTTATTCAAATTAAAGTGATCTGGGCAAACATGTGCATGTTCTCTGGTGTGGAAAATGGAGAAGTTCGTTTTTCCAAGATGCAACGTAAGTTTGTTAGCATCGAACCAGTTTTTAAGCTGGCTAAGAAGTCACCTAGCCTTCAAAATAAGATCGTGAACAGCATCGTGAACAAACACATTGGTATCATCAGCAAAAAGGCTAATAGAAGCATTAGGAGCCACATTGTTGATATCATTTACATAGAGTTAGAATAAAAGTGGTCCTAAGACAGAACCCCGCGGTACCCCAGTGTTAACACTGAAACAAGTAGACATAACCCCATTAACAAACACATACTGTTTCCTATTAGTGAGGTAGCTAGAGATTACGTCAAAGGCCTTGCCACGAATACCATAGTGGTATTTTGTGGTACTTTGTCGAGGTAAGTTCGAACAGAGTTTTTAGTTTCAAGCACGGCATGGCTAGTGTCATGACTATATCTACATTTCTAATGATAGGAGTAGGCTTCTTTTTCCTATTAAGAAGCTCGTTTAGGACGCGCCATGTTTTCTGAGAGGAATAATGTCTATCATAAATGAGGCGCTGATGATTTTGAAAACGCAATGGATCTGTTTAAAATGCACCTGTACTCTAATTAGAGTGGCATGCCTTCCTGCTGTGGGATTATTTATGTATTTACGGAATAAGACATCTTTCTTACGGAATGAGGTTCTAATGCCTGCTGTGGCCCACGGCTTGTTTTTTTTTAGCTCTCTACGAGACATTCTAACTTTGGGAAAGTTATTGTCATGTAGCAAGCTGAATTTGTACAGAAATGTATGGCTTCGTTAGTATCTTCTGCTTCATACACATTAGTAAAGTCTGCACATTCTACAGCATGCACTAACTTTGCAAAATTATGACTGTTATAACTTCTGACCTTAGGCCTCGCGGTATCATGGTAGGTGTTAGTATTATCGATAAAACAGAAATTTGGTAGGTGATCACTGATATCACAGAAAAAGTTGAAAATGATATCCGTCTCTATTTGATTATTGGGCAGACGGACAAAAATGTGGTCAATAAGGGACTAACAACTACCAGTAATGCGACTTGGTAAGGTGGTAAGGTAATAACCGGCATGAAGCTTTTACATCTCATAACGTTTAGGTACTCTTTTACAGTTGTACTGGCTTTGATTTGAAGGAGGTCAATATTAGTATCTCCTGCAAAAAATACCTAATATCTTGGAGTCGCAGGGCGCCAATGCCGATTACAAGGCCTTATTGAAATTATTAATGTTACCTCTAGGGTGTCGGTAGCAAGCCGCTAACTTTAACTTTGTCTTTGACGCTGAAGAAGTTTCATCATAATAACTGCAAAACATAGTATACATTTCTGTCCATGATCTTTCTGACTAAATTGGGCTTCCACAAAAAGCGTTATTGTAATCAGATGGCAGTTACAAACGCAAAACCCAGTTTGACAGTCTGCTTAGTCAAAATGTACTTTTAAGAACTATCTAGTCAGACCACTGATGACCACCCCATGCTCGCATCTAAGTCATATATGACCAGCTGAGTCAGGTAGTTTTCCGCTGTTTAAAATGCATCTATTTTTAGACCGATCTTAGTCCTCTCAGTGATTTATTTATTGATACATATAATGGAATATGTATCTTAATAAATATATATATAACTGTGTATGTTAAGACAGAACGTGCATACAACACCAAATAACATTCGATTGTTCTCATTTGCTTCTCTTTTGATTAATCTCATTTTCTTCCATTGTTATTTTTACTTTCAGCAATGGCAGATGAGGTCTACATGTACATGGGATCGGAACAATGTTGCATGTGTTCGCAAGAACTGACTTCAAAACGACATCTACCATGTGGACACCAAATATGTATAGTTCCTTGTCTCAAAACAATAAAAAAGAAAAGTCCACATAATGAGGTAACATGCCCTAAGTGCGAGGAGATTAAACAACAGAACACATCAGCTGATGAAGAAAATTCTTCTAATAGGATGTCGGATGAATATTATAACGCGATGCCATTACGACCACCCCCACCTCCTCCACTGGATGACGCTGATCGGTTGTTAATAGCTGATATTCTGAAAGAAAATAAACTTTGTCATTGCCGGGGCGTATCGGTTCGTATTTTTTGTAAAGAACCTAATTGCAAATCCAGGGCTTGTACTCACGGAAAGGAAGAAACCGAGTCTTCGCGAGATGCCACGGGAAGACACGAACAGGAAACAGGGGAAGATATAAGCCTATTAAAGACGCGCCTGAAGAAATTAAAAGAAGGCGAAAAAACATTGCCAGGGAAAATAAAAGTATCTCAGGAGGTATTCGTGGAAGAACTACAGAAGCTCAAACAGGAGGTTGAAAATGCCTCACGAAACCTCAGGAAGATATTGAAAGACGAAGAAGACAATATTCTTCGGCAGTTGGGAGAGCTTGCAGCTGATAAAAGTAAATTCTACCTGGATTTGTATGATGCTTACGACGACCTTCTCGTGAAAGAGCACGACGTTGAAGACAGACTAAGGGAAAAGAAGAAGGCCGGAGCATCTGGTGCTGCAGCATCGGTTGCAGACATCGAGTCAGATATCAATGAACTGAGTAACAAAATGGAGAGTATTGAGACACAGTGCACACATAACAAATGTGCTGAATTCAGACATAAAGTTTTAAGTGGGAGGTTATTGGGTAAGTTATACATCATCGAGAGGAAGGTGCAAAATGTTACAGAAACGGCAGCAAGTCAAAAATGTAAAGAAGAAAAAGAAAGTAAAGACAATTATGAAACAATGAAAACATTTAACATAAGAGAAATGCAAGTAATTGATGTAGAGAAGTCATGTATCAGTGTAATCTGGCTTAACCTGAGGCACTTTGTTGCCGTGTTCGACGAAGTTGGTACTACTGACCGAATCGTTCGGTTCAAAATATATTCGTTCGCTAATAACAAAATCGACAAGATAGGAGAGTCAAGGTTGGAAAACTGTAGTCTTAGCATCCATGGTGATATTCATGTTTGCAGCAAAGTAGGCTGTGACGAAAAAAGTATTCTTCTCTCGGCAAAAAAGGATATTTTCCGAATTACCTTTGGTACCGATTACAATTTAAGTCCTAGAATCAAGTCCACAAAGATGGGTAAATCCATACAAGCTCTTTCATGGGCTCAAGACATTTCGAAATACTTCGTCCTCTTTTCGAATCCACCATGGAATATCGTTAACACACACGAGTCGGGTTCCGCCACGTTTATACATTCTTTGGGTAACCACTGGCATGGACCAGTTCTCGAGTCTTTTGGCAGTTCATTGGTAGTTGGGGACATATCAAGCAACGTCTTCAAAGTATATGGAACCGGGAAACCGTCTGATTACAGACATGTTCGGCCTCCGGGCGAACTAAACCAGGTTTGGCCAGTCGCTGCCAGTTGGAATGAGAATTTCGACTTATTCTTCATGTGGAAAAGTGTCGGTGGTAATACGTCAAATAATGGCAAATGGTTCGTCACCCGCCATAATATGTCACTGGACTATCGCGGAATAATATTAAGTGGCACTCATGCGGATGGGGAACCAATTTCGTTTTCGGCCGACAATGGTAAAGTGACAATTCTGTATCACTCAGGGAAAGTATGTTTATATGGTACGTCTAGTTTTTCGATATTAGATAGAGGTTCACAAAATAGAAAATTGCACCCTGCGCCCCCAGATCTCGGGCATAAATTTACCTCGGCGAAGTCTAATATGTATTTATATTCCTAAAGAGGAATTGTTACTGGAATCATCCACCATGCACCAGGTCGTATCCTTTGTTTAACAAATTGGCCAAACAAACGTGAGATTTTTGCCTACATAAAGGGTGTGTCAAGTGACAATAATTGCCGGACGTGCGACCTGGCTACAATATATACTTTAATTCCGGTGAGTCCAGAGTAGTTTACATACGCTGGAGCTTCAGGTTCGATTGCGTGCAAATTATAATTAGATCGACGATACCGTATAACACATACTCTTGTTGAATTACAACCAGTAATTTATCGTTCACTTAATATTAAACAATACCAAGTCAGATACAAGTCACAATGGCAGATACAGATACAGCAGTCACAAGGATGATTTGTTCAAAACTTGTATTAAAAATTAATGGAAAACTGGTGGACCAAGGAACATCAACAACCCACTAATAAAACCGTAAGAAAAACTGTATAAACTATATAATAACAATGTTATAAACTAAAAAACAATGTTTATGACAGTATGACCAATGCATTGATTTGTTACACTGACGATCGTTATTTGCGATGCAAGTTTATGCAAGAAATCGACCATCATGTTTGGTCCATTATCACAATATTAATAAGAATAATTAGCGCTTTATCAGCAGACCACAATGAAGTAAATATTATAATAAATAAAAATAAAAAATCAGTGTGTCATCAATAACACTAGACCGGGACCCAAAGCGTTTATTCATGTGAAGAGAGACAAATGTTTGCTGGTCTGATTATGCTAGTATGTGGCCAAGCGTGTTGCTGCCGGGTGACATCCTGAACGATTAGCATTGGGCCCCATCATAGGGAGGAGGGGCGAAATGCATTGATTCATGTGAAGAGAGACAATGAAAAAACATTGTGGCTATCGCTCCCTGGGGGTACTTTTATTTATAATAGCAATATCAAGTCAAGGCCCCAGACAGCAGCCCCAAACGGCCCACTGAATTGTGTCATTCATATGAAGGGACAAGCATATTTCTTTTTGCGTCGGAACCTTAACACATTAGGGGTACCGCACAGACATGGTTAAGTCATATAAGCTGAGACAAAGATGAAACAAAACTAAGGATGGTTTTCCTGTACGGATACACCAGGCAGCTACATTACCCAACGGGCCAACCAGAACGGTAATTATGCATGCAAAAAGAGACAAGGATAATTATTTTTGCATTGGATTTTGCATTGCACTGGGTAAAAAAAACGCCAATGACAACAACTTTATCCTGCACAAGACCCCAAACATCAGCCACAAAGAGCCCATGTCCCCGACATGGTTTAATCACGTGAAGAGAAGATGATACCAAGGATGACTTATCAATCTGTTATCCATGCATGCGAAGATTGTATTGAAACTGGTTCACACAGTCACCCTCGCCTCCTTCCGCATTATTATAAGCATTTGTCGGTGTTTGTGGTTGCTATCTGGAGGCATATACAGAGGAAAATGCAGTCAGCGGTTTTACATAACTGAACCATGTCTGGGACCACAGGCCCACTTGAGGTTACAATTGCTGTAATTGATATTTCCTTTTACGCAAGATGTGTCAAGGTTCCAACGTAAAAAGAATTATCCTTGTATTTCTTCATATTAATAACACCATTTTGGTGGGGCCCTTTATTAGGCCATGTACAGGAAAAGTTGCTGTCTCAGCGGAAACTGTTTTATTGGTGTTATATTGTTCTACTATGTATATATGCTCAATCATTCTAAGTTAAGTTTGGTCATTCTCTTCAAATGATTTAACCATGTCTGGGACCTTTTGCCCCTTTGGGGCTGCTATCATTTTTTCGTCAAGCTTAACCCGCTTCGATGTGGTTACGGAAAAACGAATACTCCGAGCCCATTTGTAAAACCTGTTTGAGAGGGCTTCAACGATTGCTGCGTGAAAATGCGCTGTAAGTGGTTTGATTTTGTTTGTGGATATGACAAGTTGACCAATTTCACTTTTTAATAATCAACGTTTGATAATTGAGTCTCTAAAGTAGTAATCCTATGCTTATTTGTATTATTTTTCAATCTCATTTTATTACATTCGGGGTACATTTATATTACATTAAGCGTAAAACTTTTTTACAATGAGGGCTCATTTTTTTTTATTCCATTACATTATTTCGTTACACTGGGGTTATTATTAGATAAGCTCGAAAATTAAGGCTCGGGTTATTTCGAGGTTCGAGGAATTGATAGTGGAACTGAATTTTATTGATTTATTTCAGTTTATGTTGAGGTGTAATCCCTCACGTGCACAGGGCAGTGTAGGTAGTCTACTTTAATAATCCTTTGAAACCGAAGTCAAACATTAACGTTTTCCTTGACAAGAGATACTTCAATAGGCTTATTAAATATTCCATTTGTTCTGACAGAATAGTTTCTTGGTTATATTTAGATTGAAACTCGTGACAATGAAAAGCAATACACTATAATAAATGACCACTTAGATCTAACCAAGTATGCGCTTTCGTTTTATTCGGCACTTATTCCGTCCAAACAGCTCTTAGGTGATGATCGCATATCAAATTAGGCAGACGAAATAAACTTGACTACGTTAATATCATTATGATTTTAAAGTTTAATGACAAATCTGTTAATGTCTTAGGAAAATTTGATTACACATTAGCTGTTGTTCCAAGGTATAACACGCATGGGAAGGGGGGGGGGCTATAAAAATAAAAGCCGGATGCAATGTGAAACGATGTCATGCGAAATGTTGAACTTAATTTTAAAATGTAAATATATTTTGAATACAAAATGTTTATTTAACTGAACTCAATATTTTTAGATGTTTCTCTTCAACATGAACTTTAATGTTTTTGACTGAACTATCCTTTTAATGAAGAACTCTTCGCACTCTTGGCATGGCACTTTACTGTTGTTACATTTTCTTCTTTCTACGCATGTCCAGTAAACATAACTAAATTTCAAATAAATTGTACATGATAACTTTATGTCACCAAAATATTGTATATGGTAAGCAATAATTCTATGTTTAGGGGACGTTTACCTCACCTATGGATGAGTAAGTGCTAACATTAAAGAATCCCATCAACATATTATTCGTTTTTAGGTTTTTTTTATTTTACACTGAATCAATGTATGTACATGTAAATAAAAAAAAGGCAAATGACAATATATTTTCTGCATATGTCAGCAATGTCAAACTTTATGGCAGTATCAGCCATTTAAATTATGTACAATCAAGCCACATTCAACATAATATGCAGTTTTTGTTAAGTTCCATATAAACATGACTGGTAACTGGGATGTATTATACCATTAACATAATTTAAATCATGGACAAATTTAGGGATATTCTTTGTGTAGTATAAATTTTATAAACATCAGATATGCAATAACATTACATTTAAGGAGAAAATCAAACAGCTTAGCTTATATGAAAGAGGACAAAAATAACTACAAGAATCTGGAATCAGCATCCGCCTTGTTCCATTCTTGTCTTTCAAAGGTAAACTTTCAGCAAACTGAGGCTAACATATATGTTTTAGAAAAAAAATTGTTAGCCATATTTACACTAGTAAATGTTATTATAAAAACATTCTGTCCAATAAAACAACTATATTGAACTCATTTTGCAAATTATAATAAACACTCATTTATATCGAGAAAGGAAGCTCAGAAACACATTTTACACGCTTTGTTCGGCGACTAATTATATGCATCAACCGATTATTGTCACAAGTTTATTAATACATGTGCTTCTTAAAAATAGCCAATGAGATATACAAACCTTTTACGTAAATCCAGATGCCAATTTTAGCTGGCAAAATGCAACCTATATTAAATTTAGGGGGATTTTTTAATGCAAAATAAGGTCAGACAGTACCTTTAATTAAATACATCATTTCTGTTTGTTGTGTTTACAAGCTATTTTGAATGATTTACCATTAATCACCCACTGATGAATATTTGAATGAAAGAATTTAATTGTCACCTGGCAATGTACATTCTCTCCATCTATTGCAACACCATATTCTTTTATATCAGCTAGGGTGAGCGAGTTAGTGGTTTAGATTTAATGACACATCAACACTAATAATTTGGTATTTAGAAGAATGACTAAAGAAGAATGACTGTTTTGGTGAAACCACATTTTCATATTATTGTTATATAACTTAAGCAGAGTTCATTACAACACTGAAGCAGTTCCTGGCTGTAGTGGCAGATTGATTAACACATAAAGTATATATGGGGCATGTTTTAGTGAAACCCCATTTTCATATTATTGTTATACATCACTGAGTCATCTCAACAAACTGTTTAATCTTTTCAAGTAACACGGTCTAACACTTTTTCTCTTGGTGTTGACATGACACATTTTCCCTAGACTTCTCATGCGGCTTGTCCACCGTGTGGGTTTTGCTTAAGTCGGGTGACAGTTATATAGTGTCTAAAATATCTATATATATATACAATCAAAACAACATCAAAAGTGATAATATCTATATATATATACTATCAAAACAACATCAAAAGTGATATATAGTGTCTAAAAGCTCTCTTGATATATATAGTTAAACCCGTAAAATTGTTAAAAGTCATCGGTAAACAATAACCACAAAAAGACTATCCCAATTAAAACTCTTTGATACAAATTAATGAACATAATGAAACAAGCTCTTAAGATCTGGAACGTCCTAATAATATCTGTGGTGGATGTGGCCATATTCCATACATTAAATAAGAATGTGTTTGACAATAAGGACACAATCGCAATTCACCTGTAAAAAAATGTGCACGAGTCACATTCAGGTATTTCCAATATGAACCCTTGGTAGAAGAGCTTGGAAGGAATCTTTCAATTATCTTTAATTAGATGTAAGGAGTCGTTCAATATATTTTGAGAATGAATCAACGTCTTTTCACATTTTAACATTGAAAGAATCTTATCGGCAGGGTTACAGGAATTGCTTCAAAAGGAAGTTGCATGGTGGAGTCCATGACAGGGCAGTTTGATTGGAGGTCGAGTTAACGGTTAATTAAAGGTTAAGGGTTGATTTACCGAAAGGTTAAGTTGACAAATGATGAATTAACGAAGGTCCAGTTAACCTGATACATACTTTACTAACTCCACACTCCCAATCATGCAGTATTTATTAAAGATAACAAACTAAAAATATACTCACAGGCTGATGAAAGATGAAAGAGTGATAGAAAAGATGCAAGAATGATGAATGGTCTCCAATCCATCGTGGTTGGGGACCTGGTAAATGACGATGTTAGTAAAACGATCTCTCTACACTGCAAGGAAAACAAAATACATTTAAATTGCATCAATTCTACTTGTATTAGGAAGGAATTTTTTATCTACATTTCGATTGTCTTGATTCAAAGAAACCTAGAACCTAAGCCTATATTTTATGCAATGAGCCATGAATAAATATACAAGTTTGCATGGACTGACCAGTCGATGAACGACACAACCAACACTGATTATAACTGTTTCAAACTGTTTTTATGAGTCCAAAAATTATATAAATGGCTCAAATTCTGCAAATTAATCACTGCTCACTTCGATATGGAGATCAATCTTCATACACAGACCTAGATTGGATGTGCAAAAGTAAAATTGTCCCTGTTTTGACTACAGACAAGGAATGAACAAATGGCGATTTGAATTTAACACTGAAAATTGTACACATTAACCTATTAGTAATGTATGGCATGTGTATACTTATTTACAGTTAGGCCTAATGCTGTTGTGAGTCACCTCTAATATGTAGGAAATATACGAGACAGCTCAACTTATTTTTTGTCCAATAAAAAACAATGTTGTCAGTAAAGATTAGTGTTGTGAAATTTAATTCAGGGGGTTACATCGCTTCAATGTCAACCTACATATAAATTATATATATATCTGTAATTCTATGTATCGCTTTGAAGTTACAATTTCCGTTTCAAAACTATTAGTCAACTTCATTATTTTCATTTCATACGACATGGGATATGACTAAATTCCAGTTGTGAAATAATATGTATTGCTCCTTATTAAAGGTGGGGTTGTAAGTAGCAAAACCTGTCAAATAGTCAGATTTTCAATTGGCTCAGTTGAACACTTTGTAAACTATGAATGAACACATCCCTGTTGTAGTAACTTCAAATGCAACTATAAACACCTCAGTGAGATCGTTTACTAACATGTTCATTACATTAAGAATCTGTGAGTTCTCGGTGTCACCGGAAACTCATGTGACATTTGCTACTTGCAACCCCACCTTTAAGTCTCCACATTAAGTATCGATTTGAAGCTATTTTTTATTTTTTAAGGGATGACATCCGGTTGTGCAAAAATTTGTTTGCTTCATTATATTTCTGTTTCAGAACTTTTATTAGTCGTTGTTATTTTTTCAGACAACCTGGAATGCCTTCCTGTTTTGCAATATCAGGGTTCATAGTGGTGCATACTCAGCATCATATTATCTGACACAGACTAGAGATCTTCAATCTCGTCCCCCCATTCAGAATTGCAAATTACTATGATTTAGCATCTGGCATAATCTTTTAATACAGTAGTAGTCACCAGCAGCATTAGAAATCTTCTCTCCCTATTGCTAGCTAGCCTTACAAGTTGCAACAAGCCGTTTCATGAACTCATGTATTGAGATGATAATGATATCACAGGTCAATTAAATGAGGATAAACGCTCATTCTCACAGCACATGCATTGTTTAATAGCGAACGTTTTCCAAACATCATAAAACTAAATGTTTACAACGCTGATGAATTCTGATGTGATGATTGTTTAGAGGATTTATTTATTGTTATTATAAAACAAATTTGAATATTTTTATCAAGTATGTTAAGATTTATGTCCATTTTTGTATGCTACATAATGATAAAGGTATAGGCAATGTTCGTGTTTTTCTCACCAAAGATTTCATTCTTCAGCCATGCAATCATCAAACCGTCTATTCATATTGCTGGTAATTTTTTTCCAAAAAATTATTATGAAAATTGTGGTGATATAGGATTATATAAGGATATATGCAAATTAGGTTTACATGGAGGAGGGAAGTGTGTGGCACTATAAAATTGGCTCATTCAAGGAACCTCTTCACTCACAAGCTTATATTAATGCCCATTAAATCTATTTTCATAATACTTTAAAGGCTTCCACCATTTACAATTATAATTTTACCAAATATTTCTGGTAATAACTGCAGAAAATATAGACAAATTTAAGGAAGGTTGTGAAGCATTGAACTTGCTTGTTCACTTATTCCAAACAAAACTGGAAATCACAATATTCCCAAGGAAACTGGACATCTGTGGTTCCACAGTGAATCATTTTGAGCATTAACTTTGCACACAATTATCAATTTTACTATGCTGTTTTTAATCTCTTCTGAAATTAGAATGATGTTCATGTGGCCATCCTTGCTGTGCTAGATAGAAATACAGTATGTCAAATGCTGTAATAATGACAGTAAGCTGAGCAGTGGCGTAGCCAAAATTGAACACAAAAATTGATTTTGTTCGGTTTTTAACAAATATTTGTGA
>JAODFY010296847.1:0-13789 GCA_027580055.1 Paracaudina chilensis
AAAATACCCGACAGTAGTATAGAGCAATATCTTCGGACATATTTTAGTTATGATAAGGGTTTCATTAAATAAACATTGGAAAATGCGATGTTTATTGATATTTCTGATCATGGGAATATCACCTTTGTGCTTATGAGCACTGATGCCTCTATACCCAAAATACCCGACAGTGGTATAGAGCAATTCCTTCGGACACATTTCAGCTATGATAAGTGTTTCATTAAATAAACATTGGAAAGTGCAATGTTTATTGATATTTCTGATCATGGGAATATCACTTTTGTGTTTATGAGCACTGATGCCCCTATACTCAAAATACCCGACAGTAGTATAGAGCATTTCCTTCGGACATATTTTAGCTCTGGTAAGTGATTCATTAAATAAACATTCGGAAAATAAAATGTTCATTGATATTTCTGATCATGGGAATATCAGTCAATTCTGTACTCCAAATACCCGACAATAATATTGATAAATTACATAGAGCATATACGACATGTATATGAACATAAATACATTTTATCATTAAATAAGCACGGTAACATCGAGCCCTAACCTATTCATAATTCTGAAAATAAACGGTAGCTCGTTTTCTTCCATATTAATTATTATTGTAATACGCCCTCATTTCGTAGTCACACTGCTATACGTCATTCAATACAATCACATTGATTGGTTGTAAGTTTAACACTAAGCTTGAATTAACTCTCATGCAGCAGCACCGTACATATACAGTACAGATCACATGCTACAGCTACAGCGTAAAACAGTTCTTAATATAAATCAGCCAATTAATTAGATACCCTTTCTCGTTTCCGATCTCATATAGATCTTCTGACCATTTCGATATGGCAAGTAATGATTCACTTGAGCATGGTTTTGTACCCACCGAAAGTGACAGTACTAGTTCGACATCACATACTGTTTCGACAATTGCAGCAAATGTTACCGCGGCTAACAAAAGGTGAGCATTCAGTTAATTTAACGTTATGTAAACAACACATAGGCCTACTGTACTATGTAGGCCCTGATATTAGAAGTATATTATATATGCGATAGCACTACGTAGGGAAACCACTCTTGAGATTCGCCGCACAATATATGGTCTAGCATAAGTGTGTGGTGATGTAGTGTGGTGATATAGGCCTAGCCTATGGCCTAGTGGCCAAGCTGAAATTTGTGGGAAACAACAATATTGGCGTATGCTTAACAGTTAACACTTAATTAAATAGCCTAGGCATAGGCCTATGTAGGAAGCAGAGTTTGCGATGCCAATATCATGATCAACAACAAATTGTCAAATATATAAAGAAGGCATAGGGTCCTATGCATATAGGCCTAGGCCTATACTATATAGGCCTATACTATATAGGCCTATATAAGCATGCAGTAAGCGCCTGTGGGCTATCCCTACTTAGTAGCTGACCGCTACCGTACATTATGCGTATTACAACTGCTTCATGCTAAAGAAGGGATGAATGAACTTAATGTACAGAAGGCCTATAGCGATCAGTGACTGGCCTTACCTAGTTGCTGAGCGCTATTGTACATTACATTTGTTCCTCTCTTCATTCTACAGTCGCTGCCATATATGTGCAAAAAATGCAACGTTTTTTCAATAGACCTAAGCTGTCAATATACATATACATCTTATATTAATAACGTTAGGATCGCCTGTGACTAGACCCATACACTTACACGGGGACCAAAAATTATTACCTATTTTGACACTTTGCCAAACAAATATAATATATATCATACTACTGAAGTATGAAGCATTTGTAATATGCGTAATGTACAGTAGCGGTCAGCTACTACTCCCTAGCCCTACCCTTCTAAGTGTTCTAGCTTATTACTAGCTATGCCTGATACAAAAAATAACATCATTTGTACATTGAACTGATCCTATGGATTGTGAGGCAAATGTCTTTTTTATCAATTTTTTTATTAATGTATGTAATTAACCTAATTTATTTGTTTATGGGTGACAAGTTTTCCCTAAAATATGGTTGCATCTATTTTCAGCATCCTAATGTTTCTGCCGTGTTTGTCAAACTGCAGCTTTTACATGCCCTTCATATAGTGCATCATGTATTGTGTGCAATCATAACATGTTGCTTATGCACCTATATGTCATGGTGCATCAAATGTCAATACAGGTTGGTGTGTCAGTGAAGCGACAAAGGTATGGGGTACTGTACATGTATGTCATGTTACACTGGTCAATGGTTGATGCACCTAGCTAGGTACAATTGACGCACCATGTCTCGGGGTCCGATAGTCTGGCGTAGAACTGATAGCTAGCTATAGATGCATTACTCTTGGACCTTGGTTTGATAAGTGCTGTATAATACTTGAAATTGTGTTTTGTTTGAAAATGATAATTTTTACAAGTATCATATAGGCTACAAATGTATGGCTATAGCTGATAAGCTTACAGTTTTGGTATCTTTTTGAATGTAAGTTTGCACTGGTCCTGGAGTTTACACAATGTATGATATGTATGCTTCATAAAATTGTATGCTTCATAAATTAAAGTTGGAATCAATTTTTCTTGAGAATTAACTATTTTATGCATTGATTTGTATGCATTGATGCATTGAGAATTGATTATTTTATGCATTTCACAAAGATGCAATTTTGAGTTGTAAATACTCAAGCAAGGCTACAGAAGAAGTTTTTTTTTAATTTCCAACAAATTCATGGGCTGTGCCCATTCAAAACATGACCTTAACCTCCCCCTTTTTGACATAGCCTATGCATTTAACTAACAAATAGCTTATTGAGTGGAGAAGATTTTTTACTGTGGATATACCCTATATGTATACCTGTATAGGCTAACTGCATCATTTCTAGAGGATTACTTAGCAATTTGCTTTGGTGGTTACAATAGGCTAGGACTATTTCAGAAAAGAGTATATCTGTGTACATCAATACATACACCTTGTAAGTATACAGATTGTGCATTGATGTGTGAAAGGAGAGAGCTTCACACCTCTAGCTATAGCTATAGCCATTGATGAACAATTGAAGTTTATTTGATCATGCAGTTGTGTGAAAATTAAACTTAATTGACAAAAGATTAAATTCTTAGTATCAAGAAAAAGTTAATGGTTTCTACCAGTCTTAATTAGTGGGGCTCAGATCACAGTTTGGGTTGGTAAGCAATTGTTTACTAATGCAGTATGTATGCATATGACCCATTAGTACACTGTATACCTGTATGACTTTACATACAACCTTGTGTGATTCAAGCTTTTTAAAGTAGTATATAGTACATGATGATCTGCAAATATAAGTTTTTATCAATTGATTTAAATGGTTGATGATATATATATATAATATAATATACATATATATATATTGCCATTCGCTGAAGCCACTGGTGGCATATGACTGCCACATTTATATGCACATATTTACTATAATTAAAAATGAAGTAAAACTGGGGGACACACTTCTACAATATTAATTATGTTTGCATGATTATTCTCTTTTCAGAATTAGTGGAAAACTTACTCTAAGTCAAGTTAATCTTTTGGAAGAGTTCTGGGATGCTGGCCTGAAAAGCTATGGCACGAAAGAAAACAAGCAAAAGATGAAGGAAGTGATGCAAAGAACTTCTTTATCTGCCAAACGTATTAAGGTAAATTAGCATTGTAATCATTTTAAATTTGAGTGGAACATATATTTTAGTGACCCATGTATACATCATATTAACTTTTGGACAATATTTTTTAAACACCTGAATGAATACACTGAACCAGATAGTGTACTGGGCATCCAATGTGAAGCTTAATGTACTGTTGAATATTAAATAGATGAACCAACTCTCTCACAAGACATTTTTGCCAGTACAAGTCAAATAAAAAATGTCACAAGTCAGGTGTTCACAAGTGAAGTCAAGTCACAATCATTTGGTAACAAATGAAGTACAGTCACAAGGCATTTGGTCCCAGTACAAGTCCAGTCGTACATTATTTGGCACACATCCAAATTTCCTTGACTTGATTATTGGCACACACAGGTCACAGTGGGACTGAGATTTTTCAATTTTTCAGGAGATTTTTCAAATCTCCTTAAATGCTTAATAGCAGTGCAGGTCCAATCACAATACAGGAGGTAGGGGGCTTTGAAATGGGGGAGAATACAGCTTTGGAACCTGGGTATATCCAAATGGTACAGTATTTGGCCCCATGCTGAAATTTCTCATGCCGATGTAAACATATATGCCAGCTTGTGAAAGCATTTTCCCATGTGCCCCAACTTTATATGTATTATATTGATATGTACTTTCGTGTGGAGCATGCAAACATGTTTGCCCTTATGAGAATTCTTACCCCTGCTTGCAAAAAAATTCCTGCTATACTGTGCACTATACAAATATAGTCCTACATATACCTGCCCGTGAAGCATTAAAAAAGTCCTTCCATGTGAAATCCAACCACTACTGGCCCCTGTGGTGAAATTTCATGCAATACCGCTAAAAATCACATATATCTGTGAAAAATGTCCTTACTGTGACACATGCGACCCCCCCCCCCTCCCACAGGCTTCAGCTTTTGGTTTGTTTTGGAAATTTGTATTAAGTTGCTAAAAGATTTAAGTTAAATTCCATTTAGAATTTATACCATGTGGAAGATTTAGTAAAAGTCTTCCAGAATTAAGGGGAGAATGATATTCACATGGATTAGAACATTGAGCAATTTAAGGAATCTCTGTAAAAGGTCAAATGCATGATTGAGGATGGGTATGCTCTGTCTTTGTCAGTAACGACAGCTGTTTATGGTCACAGTCAGGGTTGTTTATTTTCTAACACACATTCACTCATGCAATTATGTGCCAATCATTATTTTGTTTTGTTTATGGGGTCACTCGGTTAGCTTCTGACTTACATTATATTGGTAACAAGTAGTTGCTGCAAGTCAAGTCACAAGTAAATGCTATATAGACTAGCTAGCTAGTTGCAGTCAAGTCTAGCTTAGCTTCTGACATGTACAGTAATATATGCAGTTTTTACTGTACATGTCAGAAGCTAAGCTAGACTGCAATATAGGCTTATATAGCATAAAGTTAAACAAATATAAGTCTTCAGGAGCCATTTGGGTAAAATGCTCATATGGCAATATAAATTAGATATATATAACATCAATTTGTAACACAACATGTCACATGTGTAAATCTGTTGCAAAGCAGTCTCAGCTCAGGTCTCTACTGAGCCAAATTGAATGACCAATAATTATAATAACATTATAATAACACACTAGTGACCATCGAGGTCAAATGGAATATTCTTGCAGTGTAGTGAACAACAGTAAAACAGATATGTTACTGGAAGGGATTAATGTCCTAGTAACAATTCACATATAGTTGTGTAGTACTTTTAAAAAAATTATCAATTATCATAAATAAAATTAAAATGATTTTTTAGACAGTAAGAATTAAAATAAAACCTTTGCTCCCAAGTGTCAAGTGTCCACAGTTTTGTTTCAAACAAATTACAAGATTTGAATGAATACATTGGAATATTATAACATTCATTTTCATCTCTCAAAAAATAGATATGATTGTTTATCTTTCAGAGCTGGATAGATAACAGAAAAACAAAGTCTCTGCATTAAATTGTCGAAAGAAGAGTGCGTATGGATGCTTCATGGCTGAATATCTTTCAAAACAAGGTACTTGTGATCAGTCAGTGTTAAAAACCATTTGTTACAACTCTCACAACCATTCATGTAATTGATCTTCAAACACATGGAGTATGTTACATTACTGTTTGCCTAAAGTTTACTTTAATAACTCTTGCCCATGATATGCTATAGCTCAGCTGCTAATTGTTCAAAGTAGGCTGTGGGGCACAATTTTATATCTGCATCAGCTGTTTCCACAAATCATCTCATGAAGGGGGAAAGGGCAAGGGTGTGTGGTGCACAAACAACATGGGACCCATGGCCACCTTGATGGTGCCACTGATGGTCACTTTATTTGCTCTTATGTATGGAGTTTCAATCAATCATGAAGACAAGGGTAGTGGAATTCATTAGGGATGTGAGTCTACATCAGGGGTTCTTAATTTATTTGGCAGACCACATTATTATTTATCTGGAGAATGTTGCAGGCTACATGTGCAGAGAATCACCCATCACCTGTACAATTTGTACTTTTGTAGTTATTTATTATACATATAATAAATGTTTATGAGTGGGACCGTATTATAAATATTCCAAAGTTGAAAGATTGAGCATCCCATTAACAAACCACAGCTGAGTTGAATGGAACAAGTTTGACCTTTCAACAAATAAATATTGTCCTAAATTTGCACAAATGATTTTTTTATACAACACCTATAGAATAATAATGGATATGAAAAATTAGATAGTCATACTTATATAGTGATATCCCCTGCAATTCTCTTCTTTCTGTCATTTAAATCCAAAATTGACGTTACAGCACAATTTGTAATTCTTTTTGTTCTTTTGATAGGTCAAACAACAGATAGGACGATTTTCCTCAAAGAAGCCAGCAAGGCATGGAAAAAAGTTAAAAAGGGCAGTAAAATTAAGACATTTGAGGATGCTGCTTGTCAGCTAAACTCTATGGAAGCACCACCACTGGAGCCAACCCAAAAACTTAAATTAAAGAAAAGCATAACAGGAGAAATTGGCAGTATGGTAAGAATTGCATAAACATGATGATATATTTGCCAAGCTCTCCATAGCTGCAGTTATGTTTAATATTTTATTTTTATGTTTTTTTAATACATTATGTTATCATAAATTCTTAATTTTAATGAGAATGATATATCTTATCTATAATTAGAAAATGCTAAGAACAAATAGAATTGACCAAAATAACAAGACAGTACATCAAAGACCAATGTATTTGCTTATAGTTCACTACAAGTATAATAGGTTATTTTTCAGCGAACAAAACCCAGATAATTATTCAGAAAATTAAAGTGAGAAAAGTAGTCAGCTGTTGGTGCATGTAGTGCCCAAAGACAATAATTGAGATCAGTGGTTCCCAACTGGTGCACCATGAATTTCCTGGTGGGACATTCATAGTTAAACGGTATCTGCATACACAAAAAAAAAGACAAAAAAGTCATTTTTATGATTTTGGTAGCATTAGTATTTGATAGTGTCATGGATTTGATATATTTGCTTAACCTACCCCAAATGCCACCCAAAATTAGCTAAAGCCATGATCAATCATGGGCCATAAGCCATGGGTGATCATATAAAAATGGGCTACCGTGATAAGGTAACCACTGGTCTAGATGATGCTAGAATAGCCATTTCCATGATCAGGTGTGTGCTTTACAATTAGATACTTACTATTCGATAAGTATTCCAATTAAATATTATTCAGCTAAAATGCATTTTTTTTAGAACATGGACTGAAGAGTTTTGTCAGACTGGTAATACCCATCTGAATTTGATTCATGATATATCCTATAAAGATATAGCGCCTGAACAAATATGCTAACAGTAACGTTTGGTTTTAATATTTCAATAACTCTATTCATTGCAGTGCACCAAGCTTCATGATTTAGGCTGCCAGGCTTTGTTTGTTGCCATTGATGCTGATGGCAACATTTACACCACTGGGACAGAGGAAGGTGTAAGGTTCCTGGAGAAGGATGATGTTATCCGAAGATTTGGCCATACTGTCGGGAATTCTGCAATGGGTAAATCACTTAGGCTTTAAGCGCACAATATGCTTGTGAAATTTTGGCAGTTGATTTGTTTGCCTGAAATAGTGACAGTTTCCAAAAAATGGTCTACAGTGTTACACTCTATTTATATATAGGACTATATATACATATATAGTGACAGTTTCCCAAAAATGGTCTACAATATTACACTTTATATAGAGAGAGAGGGAAACATATATATATATATATATATATCCTTCTCCGATCAGCCTCATTGCTTTGAATTGTATAAAACTGACAAAACTATTTGAATGAAATACAACTTTATTTGAAGAGTGGGCATTTTTTAATTTTTAACTGTGCAAAACCCATTGACTTCATGTTTGCAATCAGCTGAGCAGTAGATTTGACATATAATATTATCCCATGTAACATGGCCTATGTGGTGGTGTTTTTCTGTTGTTGATAGAATCATATAAATTTGAGCCAAAGAGGCCACATATATGATGGAAGATCTATTAAGATGATTTATTAAAAAAGAACAATAAAATGAGCTACAGTTGCATGAAAAATATGATCAATCAAGTCACACAGTACAACACCAATGATTCATGTGTATTTTGAAAGAGGCGTATTTATAATAAATTCAGTGTGAGTATTTCAAACTTGGACCGATATATTGAGGTGCTGACTATCCTTTAAATGGTAGAAACAGAAACTTATTGTACGACCGTTTTGTGTAAGATGAATGTATATTGGTTTAGATTAAATAAAAATCATAAGTATTGATTGATTTGGTTGGTGTGTGGCAATAGCAAACACTGTCAAAATATTGAGGTGATGGATCGTTCAGGGGTCTAGAATGAGTGTTACATGCAAGAACGAAAACAATTCTTATAACTCGCTACATGTAAAGCATGAATCTTGTTAACATTAGTAGGAAAAGAGTAACCCCACAACACCCCATGTTTTAATTAATCAATGGGTTCTGAATGATGCCTGTCGTTATTGATTAGTTTGAGTATGTTCAGCTTAATTTATCATGTGGAACCTATCAATAACTACCTGTCGGATCCTACCTTGGTATCTTC
Source organism: Paracaudina chilensis (assembly GCA_027580055.1). Lineage (NCBI taxonomy): Eukaryota > Metazoa > Echinodermata > Holothuroidea > Molpadida > Caudinidae > Paracaudina > Paracaudina chilensis. The sequence continues at coordinate 8,749 of JAODFY010296847.1, forward strand.
ACTCATGGAATGTACTGATTGGTAATGCAATTGCATATAAAGTATTATGGCCATTTTGTTTCAATCTTTTCCAGCAGAAAGTTTTCAAAAAGACAGGAAAGAAACCCGTGAGGATCTGAGAGCAAAAGTGCAGGAATTGTACAACAGGAAGTATTGTAAGTTTCAATATGGCTTAAATTTTGTTGTATTTAAGAGCGTTGGGTGTTTGTTTTTCCACAAACAACCCATTTACATGTAGGCTTAACATAGTAGAAGACTGCTGAAAAAAGGAAAAGCAAAGAAAAGGGAATATATAATAATGCAGCCAAACAATAACTACTAATTAATAATATAAGGTATATGGACCAAGAGCATGTCAATAAACCAATTGATAACACAATTGATAATAATTAGCTAAAATATCTTTTATCAAATGTTTTCAAAAGATTCTTTGTGAAGGTTTGGTTTTAATGTGAATCCAAAAAATCAGCCCTCCTATCCATCCCATTGCATGACAGATGCATATGCTACATATCAAATCAGTGATTTTAGTAGATTCACAAACAAATTACTAAATTCTGTTGAATGTAACTGCTTGCTTTGATGTGAATATCAACTGACCCAAATATACTACAGTTATACTAGTGTATTCGCGACTCCTAAATTACCAGTAAAATATCAACAGTATATGATATGGTATAATGTCAAACATTTTTTAATGTCTTGCTATAGTATATGCTGTTTTAAAAATAGCTTAAATTTCATGGGAGAACAAATTAAGAATTTTTTCCAAATAACTGGATATATATAAGGACAAAAATAAATGGGCTATAATTAGATTTTTGTCTAGGTGTACAACACAAACCAATCTAAGTGATTCAAAGCTTTTTCGAACAAGTATAATTGCTTCATTCTCATGGATATTTCCTTCTCACACATGTTTTTAATATTTTTTCCTTGACAAATACCTAAATGCAAAAATTAAATATGGTGACTTGTAAATCATCCAAACATTTATGTTAATAGATGAAGCGACAGGGAAGTCTAAGCTAAGTTATAAGCAACTGGCTTTGGGGACTTTCATTGTTGATGGCTTACCACAAGGAACCACTTGCAAGAGACCATCAGCATATGGACTAAATGAATTGAAGGAGATTTTGAAGAAGAAAGACAACATTTGCATTCGTAAGTTAAATAAATATTGCCTATGTAATAAGTATTTTATCTTGTCATCTAAAGCCTCTTGCAGCTATAACCTCTTGCACATAAAAACAGGGGGTGTGTCAGGTCTCAAGAATTGTGCTTGCCAACTCACCATTGGCGAGTAAAAGTTTGTTAATGGCAACTCCCAAAAATGACAAAGATCGCCAACTTGGTGCATGACTTTATCATGATGGCATGAACTGAATTCACACAAGCCGGCCTAAAACTATACTTTATACCGTGTGTCTATCCTAATATAGGACTAGACTAATCTAAACCTAAAAATATTTCAATAGTAATGCTGCTAGTTATTTGTCTTGAAACATATATATGAAATATTAAACTCTGACCTATGCAACCCAACCTATGAATACAACATTGTAACATGCATATTTACTTCTATGACTCATATAGAGAGTGGAGAGCACTGGCTTTGGCTTTTATCAATTGAAGTACTATGAAGTTTGTTGCGATTGCTTTATTATAAGACACAAATTTGCGGCTAAACAATTTTAGCGTAAATTTGGGTTTATACTCACCAAACCAAAATGTTGAGAGAATTTAAATGTATTTGTCGAAGCCTGGTATGTCCAGAATAAAACTGCTCGCTATATTCTTTCTAATTGGAATTCTAATACTGTGTTGTTGCAGATGACCTGTTTTACTACCAGTATTTCACCAAAAATGAATCACAATACCAAGTAATGCATTTGTTACTTCTTTTTGGTATTGTTGGTTCAGACATTATTGACACAATAAAAATCATTCCAAATGTATGTAAAAAATAAAATCACATACTATTGCGTAAAAGAAATTTGAAAGCGTATTTACTGATGAACGAAGTTTGAAATTGATTGTGAGTTTAGCTAGTTATATATATATATAGTACATGATACAATGTAAATTATAATAGAAGGGTTTTTAATTCATTGTAAACTGCTATCTATTTTTAAATGGCAACATAATCTAGTAGCATCCTTGGTCAAGTACAATAAATACATTTGTTTTGCAGGAATGACCAGTATGCAAGCTAACAACCTTTTCTAACTGATGTTGGAGGAGGTATGTAATTCCCCAAAATTGTCCACGTTTGATTTTGTTATGGTCTAAGCCATTCTTCACAAAGGCTGGAGGTCTTATAATAAATCTTTCCCATGAAATTATGATTAGCCAATGTCCAACATTGACAATCAAAGCAGTTTTCTAGTATATAGTCTTGGTGGGGGTTACCTATATGGGGGTTTACGACCCCTATATGGGGGTTTACGAGTATCAAACTTTCCATTCAATGTCTTTAATTTGAGTCAAAACATTAAAACTTAAGTGTGTGTGATTTTTTAAATGAAATATGTCAGTTTAGTTAACTGTGTTCAATTTACTACAGTATTTTTGTAGGTTTCTATTTTGATGGAGTGCTCCATACAAAGAAACAGTATGGGGACTGTTGGTTCATAAATTATTTTCCAGGGATGACTGACACACAGACACAGCACCTACCCGTGGATAATGAACAAGGTTTGTATTGTAACGTCAGGTCTCTGCGGCCGGCCGGTAGATGGAACCAAGGAAGATCGACTTGATACTAAAAGCAATGTACAAGCTATTTACAAGAACATGAATCGGAACTAATTTCAGGAAAACAAGAATATTGGTGGGAAGTTGGTGGCTGTAATTTCCTATCAAGGTCGGCAGTAAAATCTGCCAGCAGATATCGTTAGAGGACCGTCTCTGTGACAGTCAACCAGTCACCGCACCTCTGACGAAAAGGTTCCCTACATTATTCTCAACTGAGGGTGAACCGATCATGGTTAAAGGCCAACGTCCAGGTATCTGAAGGCACCGCACCAAAGTTTTTCAAGCCGCGGTCTGTACCATACTCGTTGAAGCCCAAGGTGGAGTGGAAGCAGAGTTAAAGTGGAAAAAAGTGATTGGGCAACACCCAAGGCGGATGGTGGCATCCGTTTGTAACTTACCGACAGCAGATGACCTGTTTGCCACATTGGGCAGGCGTTCACCACACAGTAAGGAACAATAACTGAAAAGTAAACTCTTAGTTCATTACCCAAACTTGCATGTGATGCCTATGGTATTGGCGCTGTGATCTCCCATTGCCTTTGCGTCTCAAATCGGGTTGTATGGTCGAATGTTTACGATGATAACTGACCACAAACCCCATGGCAATGCGGACGCGTGGCCACAAAGAAGGGTCCTGTGCTATCTAAGGTTATGTAGCAGCAGGGTGGCCAAATCATGTTGATGCAGAGGAACCATATTTTTGTAGGAAAAATGAACTTTCTATTGATGATGGTTGCCTCCTGTGGGGGCTTAGGATAATAATTCCTCCAGTGTGGAGGCAGTTGTTGGAAAGTTTGCATGGACAGCATCTCGGTATGTGTAGCATGAAAGGGTGGCCTAGTTTTGATAGTGCTGTGCTGTTGAGGAAGTTGTTAGGTCCTGTGGTGGCCTAGTTTTGATAGTGCTGTGCTGTTGAGGAAGTTGTTAGGTCCTGTAGTAGTTTAGTAGCATGTCTGTGAGCAAGGGACCCCCAGTAGCCACATTGCACACGTGGGAATGGCCGTGGAGTCTAGCAGCGACAGCATTTTGGATGGCCAGTATTTGTACTCAAGCCTATGTATCAAACCAGTATATCGAAGATCATAGAGATGTTGCCTATGTTGTTATCGTATGGACTTCCAGAGGACCCACAGTTCACCTCTGAAGAATTCCGTGATTTCATGCCAAGCAATGGAATCGAAGGATTCCGCGGCATCAAATGGTGCTGCGGAGCGAACCGTACAAACTGTAAAGCGAGCGCTAATAAAATTTAAGCTAGATCCTACAAATCTTAACAATTTAGGATATAGTGCCAAGCTATGTCAGGTATACTTATGTACCAATAGCTCACATTCTCTCAGTCGGAACTATAAAATGGTTTTAGTACATTAATCTTACACTGTATGTCCCTGTATTGTCTGGACAGGACTTGTGATTCATTGTGATGTGCATTTCAGTTGTGTGGCGCCATCCACAAGTCTATGGAGAAGGAAGTACGGACAAGTGTGCCTGCCCCCAAACATGCCCGCCTTGTATGTTGCAACATCTCGTCAATAGACCTAGCTTTGGCAGTGTCCACACTAGTTTCGGTGCAGCCTCGGTCATAGAGTAGCACGACATAGGATTCTAGTACAGACATGCAGTCCTCACTGAAGCTGGATGGATGTGTTGTCAAGTTATAAGAGAATACTGCGGTCGAATGCAGTTTTGTTCCACCTGCCTGCGAATGATGACACTGTATCACAACCTGTGAAGGCATGTACATGGGCCTTCCCAGCACCCAATGCTATGAGCAGGAATGCATCCCATAGTTCTGTATCATGAAAGGTTGCAACACTAGACACTGCCAGAACAACATGATTCTTCGATGGCATCAACAGCATCGAGCATTCGTGTATGAGCCTCTTCAAAGTACATGAAGCATCCCATGTGAAGCACATCTTGAGCATACCTTATGTCAATGAACATACCTTATTCTCTGCAAAAAGATTATCCACGACCTATAAATTATGTCAATGAACATATTGTATCTTCTTACCTGGTGTGCCAAGAAGTGAAATTGCTCGTTCTTGTTATCAACCAGTCTCAAAAGTTCTTGTGCAAGTTCCTTTCCTCGCTTACTTGAGACATCCCAAACGATGTCAATTCTTTTCACTGTTCTCAGCTGAGCTTTGATGTAAGGAAGAAAACACCTGTGTGGCATATTATTGGAAGGTTTAGGCACCTTGGATAGGCTTCAACATGATGAATGTACATAACGTTTCAAGACATTCTGCAAGATCAGCCTTCGTCCCAAATCGGAGTT
>JAODFY010296958.1:0-13788 GCA_027580055.1 Paracaudina chilensis
GTTACGAAAGGACACATACTTGGCTATTGGCTATAAGGTGCAATTTCCCCCCTCACTTGGCTATTGGCCCTGCGCTTCGGGAGGGGGAGAAAATTGTGCCTGAATCCAAATTGGCGGCTATTTGCTCGAACGTGAACAATTCTGTTGAAGCTGTCGAATACACCTATACACGCGAAATTTTTTGGCCACTGTGAAATAAGGTTGGAAAAGGTACACTTTGAAAATTCCTGGGGGGCAGTTGCCTCCTGCCCCCCGCTGTGTACGGCCTTGATAGAGATTGTAGACGGGACACGTTCACTTAAGCATTGTCATATTGTGTAAGACACGAGTTACATACCACATACAAAATGATTGATTGGAGCTTCAGATCCAACTCCATTGTATGTGTTTTAATAATTTTCTATATGAATGAAGGGAGTAACGGTTGACGAGGATTGATGACAAATTCAACAATTGTACAGATATTGACGTGTATCAAAGTAGGTTAAGTTCTTCACGTCATTGTAAACTGTTCATAAAAACGAAGGATGTAACGATTTTCAATTAAATAAATAACACTTTCCCGTAGATAGCGTACGCCTGGAGAATTTAAGGACTCTTAATTATGGAAGGAGGCCTCAAAGATGATTCGATGTTTAAATACGGTCAAGTAGCTAATCCAATAAACATGTCGTACTATAAGGATTGGCCCATGCACGTTACCTTAGGATATTATTTCTCCATGTTTATGTGGTCTGAAATGAGGAAGAGGCAACCGAACACGACAGAGAAAAATACAGTGGAGAGTCGTCCCATCTGAAAGTAATAACTACGGGAATATTCCGGTAACACGTAGCTGATATAGGAATGAGAAGTATTCACATATTTTGTCCACAACTCAATATGGCGTTGTTTGAATTTAAATTTTGAAATACAATACAAATTGGTAGTTATTGGTATATTTGCCTGTAATCTCTTGATCTGTTGTTCATACCTCAGTATTGTATTATCTTAATATTCTTCCTTCTTTAATTGTTGGTCTTCCTCTAATGCAAATTTATTGATTGGCATTCATATTTATTTACATTTGAACGGAATAAATATGAATGTAATGCTAATATTAGTTTCAATGTCGAGAAATGGATGTTTTTAGAGGCTTAAGTTTGATTGATAACAAAAGAATGTAGAAATTAAGTTTTTTTGTGTGCCCTTACGAACTGTGCAATGTGATTGTTATTTTTCCTTTGTATTATGACATTTCTTGGTCTTTATCTGCGATTTTAAAACAGAATCGTATATATAGAAATCTGAATATACCTTTGATAAAGTATCATAAACTAAAAGCTGAAATCAGGTATGCCAAATTAACCATATCCGTAAGACATTTGCGACATTATCAGTGAATGTTCATTGATCATTGGCAACATTTAAAAATAAAATGCAAAATGGAGGGAGGGAAACAATATTTATGGAATTACTTCCTGCCTTCTATTTAACAATCATAAGTAATTTCTGGTTTTTGTCACGCATAGTTCTCTCTGGGACCCTCTTCAACTAAATTATGATCTAACTATGAATAAGCATACACTAGTAGAAATATATATAGTAGTATAATATGAACAAACGCATGTTCCTCTCCAGCAACACAGAGATAACCTATGAGGTACCAAAATTATTACCAGAATGTTTTGACATGATGGAACGCTTAACATTTTGAACAAGCATCTGCCTGATGTGCGTTAGGCTAGGTAACCTAGACAGACCATTGCACAGGCACATCTAACTTTCTAATTTTTCGTTGATTATAAGCACGATGTGGCACATCAATTGATGTGTTTTGCCTTGTAGAATGAATTTGATGAATTGAATTCTCATGTAGAATTTGGGTATGAATTGTTCAGTCTATAGTATTACGTGTGTTTAAAGGCCCAACCTAGGCTAATCTCACATGGTCAGGCGCTATTGAAGTGTGTGTAGCCAACATATACTCTAGAATAGATATTAACTGTAAACTAAACACTTATCGTATGACACGACATATTAGCTTTGCAGATGAAAATCATACCAATATTCATTTTTATGGTTCTGATATAGAGTACTATAAGGGTTACGGAAATATAAAAGAAAGGGCTGCATTGTCACTTTGTTGCAGTGATATACAAATTATCTAATTGCATATCCGCAGGCATGTTCGTTATGTTGATGAAAGTTTAATCAAAACCATGTAACCTTGCACTGTATTTTATTAAACTTGCCTAAATCTTTTCTATCCATTTTAATTTCGAAACAAGAACCCCGATAGAAATGAGATACTGGCTTTTTTTGCAGTCGATAACGGGCACCATACACAAGCGTCTCTGGGCATGTAACAGCCGAAGGTCATACCTCGACTGCAATAAACGTATCGATTTTGGAACATTTAATCACGAAATCCCCTTACGTTACATTTCTTTATTGAAAAGACCACTGCATTTCATGGGTACTCGTGAATAAGCGGGAATGAACATGATACATATATTTATATCTAGATCATCATCTCTGACGTCATTGGAACTGTGTGATGCATATAGTAAGTTGTAAAATATAGTATACCTTGTCGTGCGGTAATTTGGATTTGGTATGCGTTGACAAAGGAGTTAAACCTAAGTAACATATCAACTATGTCATATACTAAGTTAACGTTTAGTATGATGTCATATATATTAAGTCAAGGTTATAAAGTTACTAAGTTAAAAGCTATGTACTAGATTTTAGATATTAGATTGTTTTGCTTGTATTTTTCTCTCAACTACGTCTTTCTCTCAATCTATTTGAAGTTAATATTGAGAGCATGAATCGTGACTAATTTGGATACAAACAATCCTTCTTGCAAAGTAGTAAGAGTGTGATCTTGTGCTCTTGGGTTTGCAACTAGTAACAGACGTAATGCAAAAAGCCATGGAAATCGATAATTCACTCCCACCACCATGCCCGAGTAATCAGAAGATTTATTTTAAGAGGGAATGCAAGTTGCATCCCTCCTATATTATAATTCCCATGAGAAGTTACTTGTAACAAACAGCGGGTTTTTACCAAATGCTCTTCCGTCAGAGCCTCGACTCTTGACAATCATTGCATGTCTCTGCATAGTGAGATAAAAGCTGTTGATTAGCTATAGTTTGAAGTGAGAACATTTGTTATTGAAGTAATTCCAAAGATGTAAAAGATGAAAAATACTGACTTGGGCTGATTAATGTTTATTTCTTTCCAATTCAAAATAGAAATATAATATTATAATATATATATTATATATTTGCTGCAACGAAATATTATTAACAGACAATATGGTTGATAACTTATTGAAATGTATCTACAATCCATTGGTCATATAGATTTCATTTTTTACGTATTTTCCTTGTAATCCTTAAGCATGCACAGCATTCCTCCGGGCATAAAACCATATGCAGGAGGAAACAGAAGCAAGGTGGGAGAGGAACAGCAGAGCTAGAGGCAGTTGGAGTTGGTGTTGTTTAGTAGTTTTAAAATATCAAACATTTATAATTGAAGTAAAATTCCTTTATTGTGCTTTTTGTAACGATTAAATGTACTGACCGATTTATATTTAACACAAATACATTATGCAACCTGCAAGAAGGTAATCTTCCCAAATTATTACAACGGTATCAAAATATTTAATATACCATAAATAATAGACGAAAACTACGAAACAATCGCCTTTAACGTTATATAACCTTAGATTATGCAGTAATGTACTATATTATGCATACATGCTTAGTGTAGTACCTCAACACAAAATCAGCAATAATGTAAAGGTAACAGTGCAAGAACCTCGGATCAAACAACAGGTATATGGCATCCATGTCACAAAATGGTCAATTGCAAACTGAACATGTGCATCAGTACAAAACAGTAAAAACGTAAAAACAGAATTTCACCTTGGAGAAAGACCTTTCACTTAGCTCATGCTCAAGCCGTATCGTCAGGTTTAACACATGAAAGTCCATTACAATATGGAAAGCAAAACAAGGAATAATGCATAATTCATCTTCATTACATATGCATACCGCGTATTGTAGGTATAGGCCGTTTGTCGCCTAACAAAACCACGAATTCATATTTCTCTGCATAATAAATCATTTATTTGTGGTGTTATGAATAAAACATTAATTAAATCAATCAAATATACATTGGTGAGAGAAAAACCGGACTAACCCTTTCAATTGGTCAGAAGTACCTTTTCCATACCATATCGAATGCAGAACCTAGTTTTAAAAATTCAAATGTAATTTTACCTGGACAATTTTTATTCAGACACAACAGTCTCGGAAATAGTTTTAAGCTTCTCTAATATAATCCATAATAATCATTTCAATGACAAACTGTGCTGCATAAACTTAAACGAAGTAAATGGAAAGATGATCTGTACAAAGTGGTGAACATTTACTCCGTCGGGTGTAGAACTTGGTATGGCACTGTAAAACAAATACCCCTTCATGTGCTTAGTTATTACCGCCATTTTGTCTCCAGGTATACACCTAAAGTAGGTGGGATCACCTCAGATGAGAGAAATTAATTGTTATGGGTCTGACTGATATTACCTTATCTTCTATATGCTCACACATGAGGTGGAAGGTTCTGCTTCATGTGAGTAAATACACCTCAGTAATGTACCTCAGGTACTGACTACAACTCGCTTAATTAAAGGCCTTGGGCTGACACAACTATGTTATGGTACGTAGCACATACCCGAGAATTACCCCACAAGCGTTATTAGATTACGCAGTCACGCTTAGGATATTTGGAAGCGGTAACTGGCCTGACGTCATACCACAGACACGATGATAAACATGAATATCTTAAAACACAGCTTATTTTTACAAGTCTATCGTACTGAACAGCTAATCTGGTTTTTTTTTTTAAACACACAGTTAGGAATCAACAAATTACCATAATCACTCTCTTACTCAAAGAATTACCTAATATTTTATATTTTTTTTAAATAAATTAATAACTTCTTCCTTGGGAGGGTAAATACATTCATGCACCTTTATATAATTAGCTGGCAACTTTGTCTATCTTGTGATCCCTTTAGGTGATAGCATACCTCACGTGACCCATCAGCACACCTCATGTAACTATACCTTTTAATTAGATTAAATTATCTTTAAATTAATGAACTTTATGTGCCTAATTCTGTAACCGAAATCATTATATATTCATTCATTTCGAAATGATGAGTAATTGACATATTTAATCCGTATTTACAAATATTCAAACATTAATTAAATTAACGAATGTATTATTTTGTAATCCGTTTTAACAATGTTGTTAAATATGATGTCGCCACATATACAAGTCGCGGTTTATTGTGTTGTGATCAATAACAAGTCTGAATTATGCAGGTTAAATGACTCCACGGATGAATCAGTAGTGCTACTGGCAGTGTTTCAGGTAGGGGAGTGACGTACATGAGGTCGGAGGTCAGCCTCAACTGCTTCATGGTTATCGATTTACCCACCTGAAGCTGAAAGATAATGTTCAGATATCTCAAGTTTGAAAGATAAGTTTTGTTTTATTTGTTGTTTTCCACATACTTTTCAATTGATGTCACCACCATAATTCAACATGTACACCTAAACATTTTCCATTGCCTCTAATTTTGTAATTCGCTTCTTCTTCTCACTATTTTTTTTTCACTAAGGCAACATGATATTTATTACTTTTTATGAAGTTTTTTTGTGTGTGTGTGTGCTTTATTCCTAGTACCTGTCGTGAGCATCATCAGTAATATATATACATTACCTCTTGCCACTGGTTCTACACATATAACGCTAGATAACGTTACATTCTTACATAACTAACCCCATTTTAGTAGATATAGTGCCGTGACCAGTTGAATCAACATATTATTAAACGCAAACGTTTATTTACTTTCGTTCTATAATATTTTAACTAATTTAGTAATTGACATGTTTTTTTCTTCGGAAAATGTATTACTTCATACATCATCATCTGATGCAATATAATTTTCTGTGTAGCTGATATATAAATGTTTGTAAAATTATACATGCTGCCCTTATTATTGGACAAACGTTTTATAACAACGATTACGTGTCTCATTGACCTACTTAATTTGAGGGGTGTTTTATGCAAATGCTGAAACCTGTACTAAAGTCCACCCTATACAATAACATAACCAAATGAATTTAAAGCTTCCTTCAGTGTGTAACATTTCATATAGGATACGTACTGTACGTCAATCAACTCATATAGGCCTACTTTGTGTTTATTTTGTAATGTATTGTGTTACTGTCACCAAAAAGGGTGATAGAGCTATCCAGGTTAATGGAACTAACATTGAAAACGTGATTTGTTTAGCAAAAAAGAGGCAAAAATATCCTGCCAAGGAATCTTACAATTTTAAACTAACAAAGAAGTAGGCATATATTTTTGAAACCTATACAAAATTCATATTTTTCATATTCAAGTTATTATATATTATAGTATTTATTATATATTATATAATATCTTTTGATATATAAATCAACTATATTAGTATATTATTTTGTTGCATAAACTTTCAAATGAATTTGATAACATTCGATTAACTTTATTAAAACTTGATGTGAAAATTGTTATAATCTCATAGTATGTATTCCTATTCATTTTTCAATGAATAAATGTAACACAAGTTGAGTTTAATATGAATATAAAACTTCAACACGCGTAGTTTACACACAAATATTGTTTTATAATAATGATATTACAACTTTGTTTCCACAATGAGAGAAACCGCATTACGCTGACTATAGTATTACTGCGGGATACTATGCTTGGGTAGGTTTCGAAATATTTTTCATTGGAAAGGGCTATATCACGGCGAAGGAACATCAGGTGGGTTTTATAATAATAATAATAATAATTATATTATTTTTTTCCAGACTTACAAAAGTAACATATTCTTCAGTTTACTATCTAGGTTCCATACCTCACATTTACTTATTATCAGTTATTGATTTGCATGACCGGGGTAGAAAAATAATTAGTAAATGTAGGTCTCTAGTAAGCTGAATTTTATCTTTCAATTACCCACACTTTCCTTATGTGACCTTAAAGCTTTTCGTCTATATCATGACATTAACACTGTATACATCTAAAATGAGTTCAATTATAGGATATATAAACACCATAAATCGCACCACGCTGAGGCTCAACTGCGGCTTACGATTGAAACAAATCTATACATACATCGAACGAAAGGATATTTACAATGATTTAAACAAATCGCCACATGGAACTTGGTTACTTTATATCCTTACATTAAGGTGCTACAGTTTGGCGATGAAGACCATGACTTCTTCACTTTTTAAGATATACAATGAGAGTCTCGAGTCGTGCGTCATTTTATGGTCTATTTGTAAACGAGATGAGGTGTATATTTTAAATTTGGATTCAATCAGTATACTGTGCTAGACGTTACTACAAAGTAACGAGAATATATCACAGCCGTATCAGCTATATTACTTGTTGCTTTCATGAAGCGATTGATGCTTTCTGAAGGGGCTGAAAGTGAAAACAATGTGCGTCACAGCTTAAAGTAGAATTTATATGTAACCAATCGACTGATTACAAGTTGCAATGTTACAAATAGCCTATTCGAAAGTAAGCTGGTACAATGTAAGTAGGTTCAAGTTTAGTTGGGCCAAAAGTTGAATCCACGACCACGGCCCATTAGAGAAAAATTTCACTAAATTTCAGTACTGGGCCTCATACTCTAAAAAATAAAATAAACACAAAGTAGGCCTATATGAGTTGATTGACGTAGAGTACGTATCCTATATGAAATGTTACACACTGAAGGAAGCTTTAAATTTATTTGGTTATGTTATTGTATAGGGTGGACTTTAATACAGGTTTCAGCATTAGCTCGAAGGTTTTCTTTATTTGAAGCTAACCAAAGAACCAACGGCAAATGTGCTCAAATATACACACGTCAAATATAATCCTCCCGTCCCTATATTTGGTGGATCGGACAGTTCATCAACTGGCCAACTGAGGGGAGGGGGGTGTATATGGAACTGTAAAGTACAACGTAAAGTTATAATTATAGGGGTTGACAGAAAAGGGGAATGTAATTTAGTGGCTCCAGTGGCGCACTTGTGTAGGTTTTGACTGAAATATATACAATGGAAGGGAATGGAAATAATTAATTTTGGTATGGTAGGACTGCTATTATTCTATTATCTTATATGATTCATATCGCCATTACCATTAAGCAACAATAAGTAGGCCAAGCCTTATAAAGGATTCAATGAAATTGCTATAGTGGACAAGTTAAGTAGTGGACGGGCTGGGTAGTGGACGAGCTAGTCAGTGGACGAAGCGTCCATAAACCCTATATTGTATCCTAATTGAAATGTTTACCTATAAAGAACGTTGAATCTGGCACCTAATATTAGTTGCATATAGGCTCTTTTTTATATCCGTATTACTCTCAATGTAATTAGAGTCTGTAAAATTGTGCCGATTTCCGTGCATAAACGAGTGAGTTCAATTTACCGTCCCATATACTGTTGGGGATTATGTAACACCAGTGACTCTTTTTTTTAAATGCATAAATGCATGAGTTACAAAATAATGATTATTTTGAATAATGTTATATGTTCAAACCGCAATGAAGCGGCTAGGGGAAATGAAAGACAATGTTTCCACTAATATGGGATCTAGGGAAATTAACATGAAGATAATATACACAGCCGTGTTCACATTACCACGGTAACATAACAGTGTGAATATTGCATGTGATATACATACATTATGAACCACAATGTTATGAATAATGTGATCCTTTATGTTAAAAAACATTCGAGAAAAGGAAACTGACTATGGTACATAGACTTTAATTGTTATTTACGAAGAGGGAAAGGAATATTAGTCCTCGGGATCGAGGCTAAAGTTACTATTAATTTAAATTATCGAATCAGTTATCATGACGCTAGAAACTCATTGTAGCTCTTCGCCGCCCATATAATGATGGTATCGTATCTTAATCGTACCTTAATCTGTTATCAGTAGCTGATGTAATAACTTAACATTGTATTGTCCAATTATCAATTCATGTATGGGTGTTTGTCTTGAGGTAGTCCCAAGTGGTATCCTGAAGAGGTAACACAAAAATGGAAACCGCTGTTACGAACATCTACTCCATATCGTTTACCAGTTTTTTACCAACTGCAGGGTTTATATGAAAGTGATATAAAACATTGACGAGACAGAGAGTTGTATATATTGCTCTTTAATTTCATGCCCCCACCCTCCCCAACATATTTATTTTTGTATAAGAGAAGACCGTTTATGTTACTGGGAAGTGTGCAAGCGATCAGGACTGGGCCAGTAATATGTTTCTACATAGTTTGAAATAGGCGTACCTTCATAAAAAAAAGGCTTTTTGGTCCAAACATACCGCTCCTTCCAACACATTGACTATTTACGTTGAATACTTTAGGGTTAAAGGTCCAGGGACATGCAGCAGATTGTCCTTAAACTGACACAGATGGAAAGAGGATATTTCAAAACCCTGCACTCTATTGTTTTTCCAAAAGTTATTTCAATTTACTACTAAGAAATTTCACCTTCATATACGCTCATATACTCAACACAGTAAATGCTGTTATTTTATACCTTGATAGGAGAAAGACGGAAGGTAGTATTCACAAAAGAAGTTAATGAAATTCTTCTTTCATATCATTCGCACAAGTTTGTAAGTTTTTATTCAGATCCAGGTCTTAGTTCATTTGTTACAGGGTTTTTAAAAATATATGTTTTGCACTGCATTTTGTATTAGACAGGTTCCCGCGGTTCCCCCCGTCCACGTCACAAGATATGTTGCGCAATAGCAGATGTGTCTTATTTTTATAAACGTATCGACTGAAAATCGATCTGGAGTTTGGATTTACTCAATGTACTAAATATAAGGTAATAGAATAACTGAAGCCAAATTGAGACCAAGTTGGTCTTTAAAGGCATTTGGCTCATTACAGCTACATTACAAGACATGTGGACTGCGTTACATGTTTTTTTGTTTTTTGGTCAAGGCTACCGAATCCCGCCATACCTAGAATATATCTGTATACAAGCCCCTAATTGTGTATTACAAGTAAAAGCCTTTCTTGGAAACCTTTACATCCCTGTTAGTTACCCCTTTAGTTCTAGCATTAGTTACTGAGTTACCATAGCAGAAAGACCCATGTTTATATTTATTTACAGCATACTGAACAAACGTAATTCAACTGCAACATTTTGCTTTTTTATTTGTTTGCTGTAAAGCACAGGGCGTGGTGCCATTATGATTTCGTGGATGAATTACATACTAATCAAGACTATTCTTGAGCAAAGAGAGTGGATGGAAGACAAGGTATGTGCTTTTTCTGATGCCATAAATTATATGGGAAGTCGATGAGAATACATTTCAAATTATGACGCATACAAATGCAGTCAGCGTGATCACGCCATTGGCTATATTGGCCGATCATATCCATGACCCGCTACACTTTTATTGAAAAAGGATTATGTTTTTGTCATGTTGTCATACCTTGCCTTGCGATCAATTTATTGCTACTCGCAGTCCACCCTGAAAACGTGATCACGAATTTAGTTTTAATATGCACATCTTGCACGTTGCTTTTGAAGGATGCTTAACCTTCATTAGGACATCTGCGCCTCATTGCACGGGTGAATTTAAATACACAAAGACATTTCTAGGACGAATTGAATTGCGCGTGCACACAAAATAAAATTAGGAATGTCCTATATACTGTACACAAGAGAGAAAAAACGTTATTCATGGGTTAGATTGGGAATCTGTTAATAGGAAAAATCTTACCCTTTGATTCGTCAGTTTTTAAGTATTCGAATTTTTAAATTTTAAATATGGGCTATCGAGCTGAGAAGGACATATACATAAGGACTATTGTATGTAAGCTATCCCGTGGTATGGGCAAGGGTTGGAAGACCAAAATCGATTGCGAGAGCAAGCAAAGGAGACGCGGTTCTTCTGATCTGTATTTAAAAAGAAGAACTGTCACACCAATTAAGGCGCAACTATATTAAAATATATTTCAGCTGATTTGAACTCTCTAACCAGGAATCACTTGCTTGTCCCAGTTACGTTAGCTCACCAGGGAAGCTGGAAAATAAACTGAAGGATCTCTGAGTTTTCTGAGATGGGCAAAATTTATATTATTTACTGGTAGCTTCATTAATTAGTAGCCAGCAGCAGTACGCTTATGCCGGCAATTCTTGTCAACTAGTATTTGAAACCTACTGTGTCCCTGGGTAGCAATGAACTGGCGTGTACAACGAACGTCAGGGATATATTTAGGTGGTGGACGTAGAGGGCATGACCTAGGGCCCCGCCCATCAAAGGCACCGCACCTTAAAGACTGGTTACAATATGATAAATTGCATGAATCAACTAGTGTAAAGTATTTGAACGTTCGCACCAAGCCTTTGGGTGGGATTACCGATTGATTTATAATTTTGCTGCATTGAAATGTTAACACAATATGCAATAGCTGTTAGCAGTATTTTCAATCAATGGTACATCTGTGCAGTGACTAATTGGTGGATTTATGGCAGAAGTAAACCGACGGTGTCGCTGGGAAGCGGTGAACTGGCGTGCATAACGAACATCAGGTATATATTTACGTGGTGGACGTATAGGGCATCGCCTTGGGCCACGCCCATCAAAGGCCCCGCACCATAAAGGCTGGTTAAAATATGATTGCATGAATCAGAGCAAATATGAAAGACCAATGAATCTCTATTCAAGGCCCGTATTCCTACGGACATATGTTCCGCGCACCTTTAATCCGCCAGTGCGCCGGAGATATGTCGACAGTGTCATCACTGTACCAAATTCGGATTGCTCACTGATGGGAGCTGTGACTGCTTCAGGGACACTCTCCTCTTAAATGCAACAAATATTGTAATTAGCTCTTAATGTGCACATTAACAATTCAAATAAAATCATGCCCTTTTCTCGTTGTAGTGTTTACACTTGAGAACAAGTTTAATGGAAAAATATGGTTTGTTAAAGATTTACAGTAATTTGAAAACGCTGATCATTCCGTTTACATTCGAACCAGATAGCTTTTCAATTCAACCAAAAAAATTCACATTCATTATTATGATTGGTATGGTTTGGTAATAAGTCTACGAAGATCGAGCTACAGCAACTGATAAAATTGTATTACAAATGTTTGCGTATAACATAACAGTGTATTGTTTACTTTATGTTTATGTAACATCTATAGGTGTTTATAAAACGCTGTCCAGAAAGTAACGGATCATAGCGAGGGAATCAGGCATTCCCAAATATTTGCGTAAAAACTTGCGAACTACGTCACACAAAGTTTTCATAAAGAGTTTGTTCCTTCCCCCATGGCATTGCGTCACAATAGAGCCCCAACCTTTCTATTGGACCAAATCAAAATTACTTACGCACGTTAACTGTCGCAGAGAAGCGATTTTGAGGTGACTGTGTTTGTAAGTGTCGTCTGATGAGAGCGTCTTGTACGTATTTGTACGTATATAGTGGTCCTATGCGCATACTCCATTAAACAATATAACTTACGTTAAGTAAGTGTGTGTATGTTAATGATGTATACGGTGGCTCGTCTCGATATATAAAAAAAGATAAATTGCGATTAATGCTGTGGAAATTTTGCAATCAGTTCCAGTATGGATGTGCTGATAACAGATTATATATGGGAATGTAATTAATAATGATTGGGCTGGGATTTACAATAAATCACAGAAAATGTATTGTAAAGATCAATATTCCCAAATCGTTCTCTTGAATAGGTGACAATTGAAAGATACAGTTTCTCTGTACTGGATATGTGTGACATTGTTTCCTATTATTGTTTGTGATCATGAGTATCACGTATGGATTATGATAGGGAGCGCGGTGGGCAAGTGGTTAGGACTGGTCGGACTACCACGTAGTGTCCTTGGACAATGCACATTATCCTGATAGATCCTCTCCACCAAGGTGCTAAGCGCTGTGTTGTGGCGGCTCCGATGGGAAGTCCCCCAGGGGACAAGGTAATGTGGCGCACTGCATGGTGTTTATGGAGGGTACAGTTTCATATGGGCTCACTGAGTGCACATGTGGGCTTGACAAGTTACCAATGACCAGGTGTAATGAATATAAAGTGCATAGATCATACTAAAGAGCATAGGTTCTAGACGCGATATATATTTGCCACAAATATTTACACTCAATGTCTGATAAGCTTAGAATATTTGGTATGGTTATGGTACGTGAACAGCAAATACATTGCATATCATAACAACTTTAATCCAGTGTTGATAGATCGTCAGGATCATATCACAGTGGGTAGCATGTATTGCATGTATTGATATAAATTCCCTGATTATAACTAGTTGTGCATATTAAATTATTAAATATACCACACTATTAACAATTATTTTCATGACATCGAAACGATGTTAATGTAATTTTTGTACAATTACGTATACAGGGAAAACACATCATTGATGAAAATTAATCATGAACATGAAAAGCCACGGGCAGCAGCTTTTTGACGCTATATAGAACGATGTAGTGGTATTTCAGAAAAAAAATAACATCATTTTTTTTTATAAAAGTTTGAAAATGGCGCTGAAATATCACTGGACACTTTTTAGTGAACCTGTCGTTCTGTGTCTCATTATCACCTATTCAGATGGAGAATCGAAGATTCACTAAAACTTGCTTTGTGTGCCAAAAAGGTTTGTTAGGAG
>JAODFY010297068.1:0-13787 GCA_027580055.1 Paracaudina chilensis
AGTGTCATCTTGTGATGTACACTACGATGAAATTTCACATCAAACAGACATTTGGGTAAAAACTAGTAGGCATTTAAGAGCTCTCAAACTGAAAACGATTGGTGTGAGATAATCTCCATATATGTAATATATGGAGATAAAAATGATGTATGCTTACTTGTGAGAGATGTTCATTCATGACCAATTCCACTCCGTTTTTTTCCCATCTGATGGAGTGGAGTCGGTTGACCGGTGCACACGGCAGTACATGGTTGTCCTGGAGATCGACAGTGACGTTCATCGGAGTAGATGAGAAGAGCAAATCGAGTGGCAAATCTGTGGGCAGATGGCATATCATCAGTCAAATTAGACAACTAACGATAAATGGAAGAAGTGCACCAGTGGTGCAGCAGTATCTTATACCTAATGTTATATGGGAAGGCACTGATGAATATGATATTTCTACTTGAAGCTAGATATATTTTGTCCACTTATTATACTTAAAATTGCTACCCCCGGAATCATGTAAACATTCGCATACCAAAATGCTGTTGTATTAAAGGTGAGGATGCAAGTAGCAACACCTACCAAAAAGTCAGATTTTCAATTGGCTCAGTTGAACACTTTTGAAACTATGAATGAACATATCCCTGTTGTAGTAACTGTTGAACTTCAAATGCAACTATATACACCTCAATGAGAAAATTTACTAACATGTTCATTAAATTTGGAATCTGTGAGTTTTCGGTGTCACCGGAAACTTGTGTGAATTCGCTACTTGCAACCCCCACCTTTAATTAAGTGATATTACAATGAAGAATATAAAGCAAAGAAAGCCTGTTGTCAAATGTAGTTATTGAGTAGTGCATGAATAATTGAGATAGTATATATATGCTCTACAGAACTGGATATACCATCACAAAAGATCAGCATAACTTGTGAGCTACATGTACTGTATATGTAATTCATCTTTCTATGGTCGAGTGGGTGAAAAGATATTATTAGCATAAAACATGGTAGAAGTATAAATGCTGTCGAGATAGAGACTGTATTAATTACTTGATGTATCATTTGGCTATCAGATATTGTCGTCCCATCTGGCTATTCCTCCGTGAAGCTCATGATTAGTCATTATGATGTACATGTATTGTTTGTGATTATACATTGTAAGTAAATTTATGTAGATGAGATACACCTACTGCATGGCATGCGCCACCAAGGGGTGGCGTCCCATCTGTGCCATCTTCCGTGAAGCTCTTGCCTTGCTTAGTCATTATGATGTATTGTTTGTGGTTAAATACATTGTAAGTTAATGTAGATGAGATACACCGACTGCATGGCATGCGCCACCAAGGGGTGGCGTCCCATCTGTACCATCTTCCATGAAGCTCTAGACTTGGTTAGTCATTATAGTTTGTGGTTGTAAGTTTATGTAGATGAGATATGCTGAATCTGCACGATCTTCTGTGAAGTGCTTTGCCTTGATTAGTCTTTGAGATGTGTAGGACTTGGCGGTAACACAGAGCATGTAAGTTGACGTAGATGAGATATAATTAATCATCACTGTGTTTATATTAATGGCTGCATGGTCTCCTGGTGTCACCAACTGGGTGTCCCATCTGCATCATCCATGAAGCTCTCGCCTTAATTAGTCATTGAGATGTGTATGGTTTTGTGGTAATACAGAGATTGTAAGTTTTTGTAGATGAGACATAATTAATCATCACTGTGATCATATTAACAGCTGCATGCATGGTCTCCTTGTGTCACCAACTGGTGGAGCCCCATGCAGTATAGGAATGGCATATAGGCCTATATTGTACAAGTATATGTGCATGTATAAATAACTTTGGCAAATTCTGGCAAATTCATGTTTCGCCTCCTGTGCCCCCCTCTAATTTCTGCTGTCCCGATTATCTGTATGCATGTGCCTCGTGTGCCACCGAACTCCCAGCTCTGCTTCTTAGCTATCAAATACCAAAACAATATAGAATTCTCAGCTATCAAATACCAAAACAATATGGAATTCTCAGTTATCAAATAACAAAACAATATGGAATTCTCAGCTATCAAGTAACAAAACAATATGAAATTCTCAGCTATCAAATCACAAAACAATATGAAATTCTCAGCTATCAAATCACAAAACAATATATGGAATTCTCAGCTATCATATAACAAAACAATTGGAATTCTCAGCTATCAAATAACAAAACAATATGGAATTCTCAGTTATCAAATAACAAAACAATATGGAATTCTCAGTTATCAAATAACAAAACAATATGGAATTCTCAGCTATCAAATAACAAAGCAATATGGGATTCTCAGCTATCATATAACAAAACAATATGGAATTCTCAGTTATCAAATAACAAAACGATATGGAATTTTCAGCTAGCAAATAACAAAACAACACAGAATTCTCAGCTAGCAAATAACAAAAGAATATGGAATTCTCAGCTAGCCATTTATGACAAAACAATATGGAATTCTCAGCTATCAAATAACAAATCAATATGGAATTCTCAGCTATCCAAACCCCACAAGCAAGGTACAGTAGGATGGTAAATATTTTACAAGCTTCAGAACTGTTTGATCCATGTATTAAGCAAATTGTGCTAGGCATACCCCCAGAGGAAAGACATGGCTGGACCCAAGGACGGCCTATGCTTTACAAAACCCTCTGTACAAGATGACCGATTAAAATGGTTGCATATTAAAATGTAAAAGATATCCCATAACAGCTTCAAAAACAGGTCAAGACAAGAAAAACAGCTTACATGTAGATTCAGTGAAGAGTAACAGAGAATAATTTATCTCAGCTATATGGAATAACAACACCATTTATAAAATTGAACAAATTGCTGCAGAATATTTTCACAAAAATTCCTAAGGATTCATGCATCATACTGAACATATGTAAAATATTCTACCAGATTTTGTTTGAAAAACTTGAGAATATCCTTGAATTTAAGTCAAGGGTTACAGGGAATCATTGATCACTGATTGAAGTAACTACTTTATAGATTTTGTCTGCACCTAAAATGTTCCTTACAATATATGATATATATATAGAAAAATATATATATATATGCATTGAACAGGTCTATGAATGAAAATATATTGTAGTATTATATATATATATATAGTATATGCATTGAACAGGTCATGAATGAAAATATAATGTAGTAGGATAACTATCCTAATGACGCAGTATCTATTTAGAATGTTGCTTACAGTACAGCATTTTAGAGGCCGATTCTTATACTCTCACTAATTAATGCTTATTAAAGTGACTTGAAGCATTATGTAAGAACAGATGGGGAAAAACAATTAATCTATGCACCCATGCTGTAAATGACAAAACTTTGAGGACCTTTTTCCTTTAATTATATTTTATGGGAAGACGACATCATCATCATCATCATCAGTGGTTTGCACGATTCTTAATATCTCTAGCTAAGAAGCGACTTGAAACACAAGGCGATAACAGATATAAAAAAAAATATATAAAAAAACGCTCTCAAAGCTGCTTGGAATTTTTTCCTTGAAAGATCTTAGCTCATCGTCTCGGTATAGTTGGAATTATCCCGTTTGGTATAATGGAAGGACGGTTCAAATTACAGCGGCACCGTCAGCCTGCTCGGCTGTGTGCGGTGACAGGTTGATCTATCCTCTATGTGGAGGGTTATCTGTCATTAATATTACTAGTGGGATAAGGTGACAACCTACTCTAGGGGTACAATATGCTTGTGGATGATGCAGCGCATTTATCACTGCAATCGTATCGGTGCCGACTCGACCATTTGGATAAGCACAGTTTCTGCTAGGAGGCTTTGTGAAGGCTAGGGACAATGCCGGGGATACAGGCTCGTTATATTAGATCAATTGCTATTTATGCAAAATCCATGAGATATATTTACAGTTGAAAATAGTGGCAAAATCACTCTTGAGATATTTGAGGTGAAATTAGACATTTATCTGAATTTTCTCGTTTACACTGTTTGACTAACTAAATATGTTTATGAATATGCATTAATGAATTAATTACAGTACTTTGGGATAATTGCTATTCTGGTAAATTTGCATTTAAATCTCATCGGCTGTTTCCAAAATGATTTGTATATATAATTTACATAAACTTACCAGTTGAGTCATTCATAAAAATTTTGCACAACTGTCACTAACTTGCCTAATGTTAGAGTAGTTCATTATTGAGGTGATTAAAGTTCTTACTAACATTAGGTTGCAAGAAAAAAAAATTAAGCCATGCCAGAAGTTCCAGAACATATTTGTGTGCTTTATTATAATTGTGTGCTTTATTTATTCTAACAAATAGGTAAGGAAACCAAAACTTATTTCCCCCCCCCCAAAAAAAAATTCGTCAACAGTATTTTCATTTAATTATCGCACCCATGCACTGAGTACATCACAGATGGTTTGATGGTGCTACCTCGATCCACGCAGTTTCTCACTCATTAACTTGTACAACAAAGAAACGCTGAAGCCTTATATCATTGTTCCTGAAAAAGAGTGTACCATACGTCCTAGTTATGCTAGGCACGCAATGTTCATCGTCATAATTTGTTTGTTTGTACATGTGAAGGATGTTATTGGTAGTGCCTTTACCATAGAGTGCTTGACTAACTAATGCAAGGCCTTGTTCCCACATGAGAATGCAAAGGGGATCATACCCCCAAGGGGATCAAGAACGTAATGTGGACACTCATGTACTCGGGGTCAGACCCCGCAATCGGGATCGCCCTCTTGTGAAGGATCATAATCCTGCGAGGAGGATACAGAATTGTGACGTGGATGCACAGATGATCCAGACCCTGAGATGTTTCTGCGTGTTGTACATGTATGCGAGTACAATAGCAAGGTTCTAACGTTGTTAGTATGCTACTAATGCGATACTAAATATCACACCAAAGGACATTTCACTAGACCGTTTCACTGGTGATATGTTAAAAATTTGTGTTCCTCAAAAAGAAATTGATCTCCTGTCCTCAAGCTTAATTCATAACTTGGTTTTTTTTTTAATGAAAATTAATGTGGACATAACCAAGTTCAACCTAACTATATTTCTCCCTCTGGGTTAAACAATTAACCTTAATCTCCTTTGGGTTCTCAAATGTGAACAAGGTCTATCTATGACTAACAATCAGTGAATCGATCAAAAAAAAAAAAAAAATCAATGTGGGTACTTTGAATATTTCTTAAAATGAAAAACAATGAGCTTTTGCATGATTTATATGCAATGAGATGAATAATAATTATATATGTGGTCACATACCAAGTGAGAAGGAACATTCAAACAAATAGTTTACATTGTTAAATAGTTAATGTTTTCCCAAACGTCATGAATTCTAAGCGGATTTATTGCTTGATATCATGTAAAGGACAATTAGAAGTCTTCTAGTATTATACAACTTAGATCAGTTTTTGCAAACTATATAATGATAAAGGCATCTATAGGCAATTTTAGTGGTTTTGTCCCAAGGAAGATTTCCCCCCTAAGCATGCGCATTTGAAACCATGGAAACCATGTCTATTAGTCATCCGTTCACCAAGATGCCAAACGTGAAATCATAAAATCAGTTTAATGATATAAACCAAGGAGGGTCACCTGCAGGTAAATGAAGTCACAGCCATTCATAAAGTGTTGGCTATTGTAATGGCTCTGCAAATCATCCCGCTTTACTTCATCCGAAATAACGATCGACTTAATAAATGAGATTCATAACGCCAACAATAACTTATTGAACACGTCAGCGAATAATGTGACTCCAAGTTTGACTTAATGAACACTTGAATGCCCTGCCTCTTTCAGCATTGCAGAGATGAGTTTTTTTAAAAGGTATATACTTGTTAATTAAAATGATGAGCAGGTATCAATAATGTTTCACTTTAGAAGCCTACAGTAAAATCAGCACGTAATAAACCAACAGGAATATTCATCTTCTGAAGATTGCCCAAGTCACAGCTCTTCAGCCATTAAGTTTTAGCTATTGGAGCGACAAGTTATATCAATCGTTCTCATTAATATCATTCCAGTTTAACTGACAAATTTACAAGTGGCTTTGCAATGCTGACACCTTACCGGACCTCTCACTGTACAATGTGATTTGAACTTTGATGTGATGAATAATAACCATCCCATGCGTAAAGTGAAATTAACAGTTGGGCATTACGAATCGATTATTGAAGTAGCAATCAGTTTCTCAGACTCACATTTTTGTTTTATAGGAAACTAAGTGGCTTGGCGACACTGACATCTTACCAGACCTCTCACTGCGGAATGTGATTTGAACTTTGATGTGATGAATAATAATCATCCCTTGCGTAAAGTGAAATTAACAGTTGGGCATTTATATGAATCGTCCTTTGCAGTAGCAATCAGAGTTGTCAGACATATCACATTTTTTTTTTTTAAGGGAACATATATTTTACAAATCCATGCCCTCTTTTTTTCATGACAAAATATGCAAACCAAATTTTCATGTCCCAGAATCCTCTTCAAAAGGTCGAGAAATCAGCGATATTAGGAATGTTCCAAATTGACCCAAACCTACCTGTTTTGGGAGTTACAGACATGTTTAACCTTGGAATATCAGAAAGTGGGACACCATCTAAACGGAATGAGACAACTGGTTGGCATGTAGCGTAGCCCCATCCCCTCCCCCCTCAAAAAAAAAGTTGCCGGAAATGACCTTGTAGGCCTAACGTTAAGTCAGTTGCATCTAAATATTCTTATTTTGAGATCTCATGTTTTAGAAATGTTCACCAGGAAACAGGTAAAATATAAATATTTTAGAAACAGTGCGATACATAAGGCTTACATTGCTTCCCTGGCCTACATGATGAACGACAGATTTTATTGTTTTTCCCATGCGATTCTCCCTCATGGTCGGAAAACATCACGCTATTAATTTCTTAGTAGGCCTAAGAGTTGTTTTCAACATTATTTGGGGGGATTGTACCAAACTGGCTGGTGGCTGAAATTTTGAAGGATGTGGCCAACTCTGCTGTGCTAGAAATCTGCCAAATGCTAAATTATTGTTTTAAATGTTATATGATATAAAGTTTAGGATATAAAGTTTAGTATATGTGAGGTTATTCGTTATTTTAGGTTATAAAGGTTATATCCATCAGCAGAAGTCTTTGTTATGTCACAGAGATGGCTGATTAGGAAGGGCAAACTTGTCGTGGCCATAACTGTGATAAACAAAAAACTTGCCCGATGCTAAATCACAGCATTATAGGATAAAGTATGTTAATTAAGAGGTAATAGTTAACATCACATCACTGCCTTCAAATCACCAGTTACATTTATAATGGAAATTTGAAAGAATGGTCTACAAGTGGTTTACCAGACTTTGAAACATTACAAAAACCCTCACCCTCTCATACAGTGTAAACTTAGGGACTTGATGGTAGACTTTACCAACTACTTCTCCACCACTAGGGGGGACCTTATTCAGGGGGAATAAATTCAGCTGCATCATTTTACCACAGTGGTGTAAATTTATCAACTAACATGATTTAGCAATTTCCAAAATGCCAAAATTATTCCAGATATCCAAAGATCATGTCATGACAAATCCGAAGTAATTAATGCTGCACACAGGCATCTTTCTTGGACAAATACACACCGCATCATTTAACATGACACGTGTGGCATCAATGCTACCAAATCATCATGCATGCAGTTCCATTTTCAACACGTCTGTGTCAATACATCCCGAAAATATAAAACACAAGTGGTTAACGACACTTACCACAAGACAGTACCACTTGCCAGCATAATTTGATTTGATGATTTGAGGCTTAACATTTCCCCTTTCCCTGCCACGTGGGACCTTACAGAGAGGTCAATTTTTTACGTCCCTCACTATTTTATCCGATTTGATTAAACGATAAACACTATCATAATGTTGTCAATTTAATTGTGAGCACATTCAGACACCCGAGCATGAAATTGGGTCATTGGCAGATGTCCCACGTCACAGCTGGCCATTAGGGCATCCATCACAACGAGTCTATAAATATCTTCTTGCTTATTACCTCATCGAGACTAATACCAAATTGAATTTTGCTCGCCGAATCATGTCGGATGAATTATTGCCTCTGGGACGTCTCTGCAGATATCATTTTGAAATTGCTTTGAGTTTGTCAAATTGGATCGTCTCCTCAGTTTTGGTAGGGATTTAATGGATGTTACCCGGTCGAGTCGAGGACCCTGCGAATTAGTTACCTAAAAAGTAATCACTTTTTTTTCAGTCTAGTGCTCCGAGCAATATCCCATCATGCATTGCAAGAGGGACTTCTGAGGGTTTGCAGAGGCTTGCGCAAGTACAGTATCCTGGATAAACATAGCCTAGACGAAAATGAAATCTTGTGTCTGGAAATCACATTAATTGTACTGTAACACGAGACAGGCAACTGAAGTTATTGAGAGACACGGGAATGAACAAGCACTCCAAATAATTATTTACAAGTTCAATCATTCACAAAACTAAAAAAAGTAATATTTCCCAAGAATAGAGAGAGACGCTTGATTATTTCTGAATTCTTTGTGGAGAAAAAAATGGCGGTATCAGAAGCCTGCAAAATTTAAGTGTAGTACATGTACGCCACTATGGATCAACTCAGGATCAAATGAAGTAGGTATTCTAAGGCAGGAATGAATACAACTGTGTCTATATGATACTAAGTGAAGCTGAAGCTCGTAAAATAGTTTGCTCTTAAATGTTACATTTACCATTGATATAGATCAACCGCTATGGATCAACTCGTGATTAATTGGTTTTGATAGGGCAAGTATTAAATAGATAGATAAATAGACAGATAGACAGATAGATTAAATAAATAATGTACATTTATAGAGCCGTCAATGATGACTCTCATCACGCTATAAATGCTCGATGCATTCATTACCCCTGGTCATTGGTAATTTTTCAAACCCACACACTTTGTGTGCACATATCAAGCTGTATGCTCCAGACACACCATACAGTGTGTCACTTCATTGTCCCCCTTCCCCCAGGGGGGACTTCCCATATAGGAGCTGCCACAATATAGCGCTTCACTATATTTCCAAATAACCTCGCAGGTACCCATTTCCACCCGAGTGGAGAGGAGCAATCGGACAATACGCCTTGCCCAAGGACACTACGCAGCAGTCTGACCAGGACTCAAACCCCAAACCCTCTGGATTACGAGACCAAAGCCCTAGGTGGAGAGGAACAATCAGGATAGTGGGCCTTTCCCCAAGGACACTATGTGGCAACCCGACCAGGACTCGAACCCGAAACCTCTGGACTACCAGACCAAAGCCCTAGATGGAGAGGAACAATCAGGATAGTGGGCCTTTCCCCAAGGACACTACGCCGCAGTCCGACCAGGACTCAAACCCCAAACAACTGGATTACCAGACCAAAGTCCTAACCACTTGGCCACCTTGTGATAGTGTAGCGAAATCATCACGCTGTATTTAAATTGTTATTTAGTTCTGTACTTCCACAATTTTCGCAAACAAACAACATAATCTCGTAGGGAAACAAATGCAGTGAATCAAATTTAAGGATGAACATTAAAATTTGGTTTGCTCAAATATTAATAACATTGCAGAAAAGAAAAATAAACGTCACAATCCAAAAGATCATTTTTAAATGATGGGAGTGAGTTACAAGGAGAAAGAGAAGCGGCAGAAAAATTAAACAGGACTTACTCTATTTCCGGAAGGACAGCACGGTATTGGTTTAAAAGAATATGTTCGGCTGGTCCGAGCTCGGCCTGGCAGATGAGGGCCAGGAGGCGGTGCTTCTCCTCCTCGGAGACGACGTAGTGACCCAGCAGAAACCTGTTCTTGATTGTCAGATAGTACAAGTGTCTGCAAAGATACAACAGAGTGGTTGAGCCTGTAGACTGGGTTTGTTGTTCTTCCACTACGAGGCCTCCTTAAAAAATATTTTGATAAGGTCTGGTTTTATTGTTGAACACCCCTTGCAGGTATTACTGCTAGGAATTTATTCCACCCAATGAAGGATTTTATTACCGTCTTCCAGTCAACATTTTGAAAGGACGAAAAGAAAAAGGATTATGTATGTTTTTATTATGTTTACACTGGGAATTAGTCCCAGTACAATTTAACTGGCAAAGTTGTGTATGCTCCAGGGGCATTACTCAATGAAACATATGTACCGTAATCCTTTTCTTTATGCTGTAACAACATGAAACAACTATCATGCTTGCGATGTTTTAATCATTCAGTTTGTCGTGTAAAACAAATTTTGCCTGCCATATCATTAATTAGCAAGAATTTAAGCACATAATCCCGGGCCATAACCTACTGGTTGAGGTATTCACGAAGGGACTATACTATAAACCATGTCACTAATACTCAATGCGTTTCCGACCCAACTAGCCTCAAACATCTGGAGTGGAAGATCGGCCGCACAGCTTCTACACAGACGACGCCCCTCATAGCATCTGCTATCCACATCTGCCATCTTTATCCTAAAACGACCCGGAAAAATTGGCCCAGGCCAGGACATTGTACTTATGCCGCTGTAGTGCATGCGAACGTCACTAAGGATCCTTAATTGAAGAAAAACTCTGAGGCAAAATTTTCACATGTGGAAAAGGAGGGGAAAATATGGCAGATGGGGCCACAGACGCTATATGGGATGCTGTCTGTGACCGATTTTCCACTCTGTTTTAGGCTAATTCGTTGGGAATATCACTCTGTTATAGGCTAATAGGCCCCTTCACTATGATGCTAATAGCATTATAGTAAAGGGGCAAGTATAATTCCCTTTAGCGCTGTGTTCATAATTATTATAATTATTTCATATTGGAGCTGGCATTCGAACCCACGACCTCATGGCTTGGAGACGCGGTCGCGGACCACTTTGCCATAAATGCTCCATTTGAACTCAGAAAACATGGCAACAAAGTTGATGGTTGCATAAAGCATTCATTTTTTAAAAGGTACTATCACACCTTTATTCTGGGTTAAAAAAATCCCTCCAAAAATATGCCACATTATGTTTAGCCTAAAATGTGAGTATTAACGTCAAGTCAACGTTTGTTTATATATCATTGGCTTACATGTATATCATGTTATTGACAAAGTATTAATTATGCGAACAATTATCGGTTTAGGTTTATATAACTTGTCTCTAATCAAAACGAGTAAAACATTGTTTCTAAGCTTCATTTCTTGCTAAATGAGTGTTATAAATTATCAAAATGAGTAGAAAATAGTTGTTTTTGCAAGATGGGAGAATGAACTGAAGGATGAAACCAGCACACTGAGCGATAACGTCATGTTTTGCCAAGCTCATGGGTGCCAACAGGCAGGGGACAGTTGGGACATTAAAAAATGGGAAGACATCATATCATGTCTTCCCCACCTTTTTCCAAGAACATATTTAAAATTAATTAAGCATATTTTTACTGCTTCTGTAGCTTATGGTGGCTCATTCAATGACAGCCATTGTCATTAATAATAATCTGAAATTGCAGGCATTTGAACTGTAAAAAAAAAGTTTCAAGGATTATGAACCTCAAAATTGGTCCCTACAGTTTTGCATCACAGCACCCTTAATAATTCACATTACAAAAAATTTCCAGCTGGTGATGCCCTTGGCTGAGCTCAAACTCTGCCAAGTACCTTCAATGATGCATGCAGATTTTGAAAACAGAAATAGCAAGTCTGGATAGCAAGTTTAATTGAAATAATTTGGATTGGTTATCTGGGTTTTTTTTAACCTAAAATAAAGTCTGTTGACACTTTTAAATGCAATCGGTTATTATTTTGTTTTTTTCCAAATCTTTTTCAAAAGGTTCTTTCTCGGTTGCTTCGGCTAAAGGCAACAAACATAAAAGGTTACTTTTCAAACACCCTGACAATTGACAAACATCCCTTGGGGCTTGCGCAAACAAACCCGTGCAATCTTTTACCTGGTAATGCTTTGTTGAAGTTCGGCAGGGGAGACGAAAAACTTGACTTGAATACTAAGACGATGCGGAGACTTGCCGTGCAACTGGTGACCTGGAGGATAAAAGTGGGAGAGGGAAACGATTTGATTAGATTTGGAAGGTTTTACTCATATATGCCTGCCTCTGTCGATGACGAGATGGGACTGAAGTCCCGAGGGAATGTGAGTCCACAATGAATCATGCATTGTACATGTAATGTCACACATCGTCCACCTTTAATAATAAACCTATATGGTCATCTGCTGAAACGACTTGACAAAATTATTGCTGTTTCTCAAAGTCAAACACATTTGGTGAGTCACTTGACTGCACAGGCAAATAAATTCAGAAGGTGCATCTATAATGTCGCTACACAATCGTGTTACACCAGGTCTAATCGAGTCCCACCGTGTGGATGTGGTGAAGTTACAGAGTGCAGAAGGCAGTTTTATTATCCCCTCCAAGGGGATAAGAGGTACAGTGTATGCTGGATGAAAGTGTTTTAATTTACACAACTGGTCAATTCTTGCCCCCCCCGCCAATATGCTACAAATCCTCTAGACTGGTCAGCTCATTTGCTGTTACGTACTGTACATGGTGCTTTATTGGACCAATCACAAATTTCATGGGGATCGAGGTCCAGGGAACAGTGAAGATCTGTGGGGGGGGGGGGGGCAAGTGGGGTCTACTTTTTTTTTGGCCAAAATTTTTATGTGGGCTGAAATTTTGGTATGGTAAAAAAATGGGGAGGGGGTATCCTCCCTCCCCATTGGGATTTTTTTTACGAATAAAATTATTTAGATCTATGCAAAATGGTGCTCTCTTTGGCTATGACTTGACTCCTCTACTAAGAATGGATTGGCAGTAGAGTTCGGTTGACATGTAAGGGTCTGGTAATTTAACAAGTCATCTAATTGGTTATGATAGACCTATTCGGTGGACATGTATGGGTCTGGTAATTTAACAAGTCATCTAATTGGTTATGATAGGCCTATTTGGGATGGTCATGACCTCTGATCAGTAGAAAACTGCTGGACTGGTCAGTTAATTTGCCATTATATTTACAGGGCTGGTAATTAACCCTGCACGACCACCAATATCCTAGAAAAATTACTGCTCTAGACAGGTCATCTCATTTGCAGTAATGTGTGCAGCTGGTAATTAACTCTGACTCCAGATATGCTAGGCCAGCTGTTACCCTATTGACGGATAACATATTTCACGGGTACAAAGTCTGCAAACTTCTTTCTGTGGTGATGATACACGGCACATCTTCATACAAGTTTATAAATTTTTAAAAGTTTATACACTACCCTGCCAGTTTGTTGCATATTCCAATGGACAGAGATATTTTATCCTGTATTTAAATTAAAAGTCCAAAACACTTTTATAAAAACATTGCAATACAGTCATATAAATATATAATATATATGCTGTATTTGAAGTACATATAAATATGTATTATGATTATTATCAAGGGCCAAAATAAGCAGTGGCCAGACAATGTTTATCCCATGGTCAGCCTCAAATGACCCCTGCAGGTTCCACTAGAATGTTTATGAACCAGGAAATATGTTTTATTAGGGAGTGGCACCTGGTCCTCCAAACCAAATTTCTCAGAATGTTAGCAATTTTTGAAGAAAAAAAAATAGATATATGTCCAAGCCAAATCAGCATTAGTCTAGTAATATTTGTTCCAGTTATATTTGGGAATATATTTGCATCACCCAGAATACTAGCCACTAGGTTCTTGCGGAGACTTGTTCCCCCTGTGCGTTATCAAGCAAGAACAAGGAAGCCTCAGTACAAAAATTATA
>JAODFY010297178.1:0-13784 GCA_027580055.1 Paracaudina chilensis
GCTTCAGGTTGTTTGGCACGGCTGTTGCACAGTGGTGATGGACAAGTTGCTTCCACCTCTCCAAACTTTGAGAAAGTCGTCAAAGTATGGGGTACACTCACGTCCATCGGATGAGGACGTCAAATGGCGGTCCCGGGAGCAGGTAGGGTCTCACGCCTGCCTTGTTATCATCTGAGCACTTGGTCGTGAAGAGAAGGCTGATAAGCCGGTTTTCATCCACGATTGGGCAGTCTGGATTATCTGTGGCACAGGGTCTTTCATGAGTACTAGACTTCCTTCCTGATCCATAATCTACTAAACTTTGTAACATTTGAATATTCTCCTGAAATATCGTTGTTAATTATCGTAGTGTAGAGTGTATTAGTATACACTATCCATTAGGAATATTTGAGTGAGTCTGTGTAGGATAGCCAAACTGGTTTAAGTATTACGTAGAACAATTGGTACATATTTAGGTGCTACACTGTGTGGCCCTGCAAATAGCTGCTCAACACATCCCTTGTACGCATAAGAAGTTATATATCTATAGGAAAGTATTTACTGTTGTATCGGTTATTATATCATACACATTTGTATTGCAGTGGTGACCCAACACCACGGTCTTGTTGTCAAGACACGCTTATGGTATTTGTAATTATATTTTAAGTTTTTCTTCTCAGTTTGTTTCCCGTGTGTTTTATGGTGTCCCACGGCAGTTTCCCTAGACGACCATTCACTTGTCTGTGGGGTTGTGACCGTTGGGATGTAATGAATACGAAGGGATATAAACGGGGTATAAAAATACATGAAAAGGTCATGTGACCTTAACCACACGGTTAAATTTACCAACATGGTCAACTTAATCGAATTTGAATGAATTCATATCCTGACATAAAGAAATAAATTTTGCAATTTTGTGTGTATAACCCCTCAATGTGTTGTTCTGAAAGTTCCAATTTTGATTGTATATTTGAATTTGTTAGGTCCGAAAAATATAATTGGACACGATAATTTAATTTGGATTATCGTGACCATGGTGGTATTTCTTAAAGTAAGCATATAAAATTACTCATGGGGATATAATGAATGCAAAGGGGTATATAAAGGGTTTAAAATTACATGAAGTGCAAGAAAATTTTATTTTCAAGCAAAATTTGTGTGTGATTAAATGTGTCGTAACTACAAATACAGCCAAATGGAAAAATATCTCTTTATTAAATAAAACAAAATACTAAATGCCACCATTCAATCGTCTATTCTGAGGGAGGGTCTAAGGGGGGAGGTTTTTTGGGGGGCTTAGATGCAAAAAAGGAAAGAACGGAAAAGGAAAGGAATGGGGAGATGGACAGGGCCGTAGCGTGTGTCGGGTGTCACACAATAATATCATCGTCGTCGGCAAATTAAATGGCTCGTCGGCAAGTCAGAAAAAATGAAGAGGGGAAGTAGAGCAGGACTTAAGTGTGGGCCAATGGGGCACGGGCAGTTTGGGGAACATACCATTCGTGTGTTACGCTTATGCCTATATATTTGTACAGCTATTTCCCAAAAAATTCAAAACATAATGGAAAATATATAGGGGGAAGAATTCTCATGAGAGCCAAAATATTCGTGCGCTCCGCGCGCAGGTTTAAATTATGCAGCAACATCGCAAATTGAATACATTTTCAGCTTAGGGAACAACGCACTGTCTCACGGAGAAGAAAAAAAAAACTTGTCTTGGTTTATATGTATACATTAATACTCTTCCCCTTTAAAATTGTTGACTATATTTCCCTATGCTGCACAGAGCGCGAACGTTTGAGTTATCCACGTGCAAGTAGGAATTTGATGGAATCGTAAACCTTTTCAACTGAGGTGGGGAAAATAGGAGACACATTTCTCACGGGGCCAAGCGTTCCGCGCATCTCACACGGGTAGTTTACAGAAGTACACATTTGTGCGCGCTTGTTTGTGCGGGTAAATAGGGCGCAATTATTGCACTGGCGCAACACATATTTCGCGGCACGTGCACTGCTATACACCATTTACCTGATTTTTGGAAATGGCCCTGTAAAAAAAAATAAAAAAATAAGGATAATACAATTGTACAATGTGTGCTTGTCTGGCCCCTGTAATTTCCCCCTTCTCTGTAAAATCCTGGCGCCGCGCGCTGCTGTAGCTGATGTGAATTTACTTTTCAGCTAGGGCAACAACTTCTGATCCGCCCTAATTAAACATGCAAATATTTAAAAAAATACTTCAAAAGATGAAAGTATAGCACAAGATTGCATGTAAGGACATTATGCAAACATTTCTCATACCTCCTCTTAGACCCCTCCCCCATAATAGTCAATAAACATATCTGTCGGCGGTGTCATATCACGTATGAACGGTGTCCTCACACCCCATAAACAAAATGCCTTTGCTTTTGCCATGCTGCTGTAACTCCATCCAAACACGGAAAGTGTTATATAATGTGCAGAGCGAAGTCACTATGCTCAGCCCAGTGAAACTGTTTACATTTTTTTTGCATTACTACTGATCCGTATAATTTCTGAATAAGATACACACGTATAGGAAGAAAAACAGTTTATATATATATACGAGTTTTACATAGCTGCGTCATGACCATTCTCTTTACGCTAGCCGTGTTTATATAATGCGACTCCAAGATATGCCTTCTATTTTAACACTGCGTTTAGACGCAGTCATTGTTATATTACAGGAAAGACGTGGCTCTTAAGAACACATAGCTGTACAAATATTACCAAATTACAATTATTATCAATTATAAAAAAGTTGATTATTAAAAAGAGAAATTTATCAACTTCTCATATCCGTTTTCATGAAGCACTCTTTCAAGCCCTTTCAAGCTGATTTTACAAAATGGTATTGGAATATTCATGTTGCCGTGCGAACGCAAAACCGTGTAGCTATCTGGTGTACAGGAAAACTTGGCTGTCTCGTGTCCCGTACATGAAAGTGTTTTTATGTTCTAATAAGTATAATTGAGTCATTCATTGAGTGAGAGTTTTGTCTGGTCTGGGCCCCTAACAGGATAAAGCTGCTAACTTTGGTATTTTACAACCCCCAATCGCTCGATTTTAGTGGTTTTTTTTTTTTTTTTTTTTACAAAAGTGACGTGGGAATATATTGTACCATCAAATTGCAAGTAATTGATATGAACATACATAGCTCAGCTAAAATCACAGCGGCCAAGCAAACTATTACCAGATTTTAAATGAACATGTACTGGATATTGCCGATATTTATTTTCAGTGAAAATAATTACCTGATTTTAACAAATTCAAGTTTGAACAAGCCTATACATTAATATATATATATGGAATGAAATACGTGCAGTTTTGCGAAAAAGTTGACGTTTATGCTCGTATTTGTGTTTGTACAAGAGAAAATACTAAACTAATACTATGACCCTGGCTCAACTCAAGAAATACACCGACGCAAATTGGGTCAGCATGATGAACATTTCCTTCTGAAGAATTTTTCCCTGTGTCCTCAGACTGAATGCCCGGCATGGGCACAGACACACAATATACTTTTTACCCACTTTAGACATCTATCCCATATGAGATGTTTTGGATACCAAGTTAGTTAGACCCCCGGGTATATCGAAAATCAACCACACATAATGTTACCATGGCAACTGTTCCAATAACAACTTAGAGAGTCATAATGATCACCAATCAACTAATAACAATATCTCAATGGGCAATAAATCATAATGGTATTAATTGGGCCATCGGTATAAATCAACGAAGGAGCAATTATAATGTAGATCATTATATATTACCAATAGAGTTCATGATAGGTTTTCAAATGAAACATACGTTTAACACGTTTTACATACGTTATCTCTAACCTGAAAAGATCTATCTATAAATGTTTTACTCGACAGGATTTACGAATATGGAGTCATATACTAAGATTAAAAAAAGGTATGCATGTTCTTTCTTCCTGCTGTGGTGAGAGTAAAGTTGTCTTCAATACAAATTAAAAATAATTAAGTGTAACATTTATTTCCTTATGTTACGGGTATAGGTAGGTTTATTAATATATCTATAAGATATTGTTTGACATCCAAATAAACAAGAGGATAAAACCAGGGGTATCAAAAACTTACAAGCCCTGATTCTTTTACCATTAATCATACTTTACTTTAAAAAAAAAGTTTCGTTTTCACATCTCCACATTAAGTATCTCTGTTTCAAATTTAAATAAAGACACGAGAATCGTTTTATGAAACTGGGCATTCACAGATAATTGAAGAAATTCTTTCTTTCCCCGTTTTCGACCTTGAAAGTTTAATTTGTAAACTCAACAGGCATATCTACAACGAAATATAGTTCCTTGAAAAAAACTTAATTTTATATAGCCTGAATACAAGTTGCGCTTCGGTTGATATGTTGACGTAGAAGAAACGAATCTCAACTAGACGGACGTAATCGAGGATCATCGGCATGAAATCGTCTCGCGTTTCCGAATAATTTGATAACCGTGCGGGTTCAGCGAGCAAAATTATCCATCGACGCGATTCCGTTACTGTGACAATGTCGGGGAACGGGAGGCCCAAGTAGCCGCTGACACATGCGAGATGTACAATCCACTGTAATATATTAAAAGAAGAAAAAACCGAGAAATGGGTAACAGTCATAAAATACGGAGAAATGATAATTTCTGTTATAAGGAAGAGACATGAATGAACAAGAAAATACATAGGAATCATCAAAGTTCACTTGGGGCTAGTTCCACTGAAGCATTTATTTATCTGTAGTGTTCATCGACATCGTTCGACATCTAGTAATCCGTATCGAATTCCGTTTTTTTTAAATTTCTGTTTGATAGTATAGAGAGAGTTCAAATAACAAAGAACGATAAATACAGATATTACTATTTTTAAATTGTGGTAAAATCAAAGAGGGAACAACTTAAAATTAACCTTGAACTACTTATATGGGAAGCAGTCATTCATCTGTACTCATCGCCCATCATACCAATCACAATAATAAGCTCTTCTGTAATCTAAGTTTCTATTATGTGGCGTCAACAGCATGTGATAAGTGGGGTACCCCAGTTAAGGACCTCTTTACCCAGAGGAATAGTGATGGTATGTTAGGTGAATTTGCGGAAATAAAAAGAAAGAAACTGAATCGGAAAAAAGAAATAAAGGTAACGAAGCAAGTTTCAGAAGAAATAATTTGCCTAAGAAAAATATACCGCTACGCCCCTCTCAACAAATCTTCATGCGTTCAGTTTTTTAGTGTTCAGCCTGGTTTTAGTTTTAAACATGCAAACTAAATTAAATGTGTCTTAAAATAATATGTACTCAGGTACTCATTCACTTAAGGGCACATGAGCCGGCGTGGCGGAGGGTGGGGTGGGGGTTGGGGATTGGGGATTTTTTTTGCGCCGCTTGGCATGGGCGATAGACACGGTACATGGTCATAGTGACATCGCCCCCCCCCCCAAAAAAAAATGTCAGTCCGGGACCAAGAAGAAGCCCCACCCGTCTGACATAGATGCAGTTTTTGGCACGCTTCGCACGTCAGTAGATGTCAGTCCAGAACATGGCTTCTTCGATAAATAAAAAAAAAAAGATTGCCTGACATCGATCTTATTTGAGACATGTTAAAGCTACCTATAAATGCTGGAGATTACTATATCCGGTAACCTAGAGTTGTAATTTCTCGATTTTTCTTCACATTAGCCTCACCGTGGTTGTTGCTGGTGATTCTCTGTGGCTCGCGACATTTCTATACATATGATGTGCGTATCTAGACCTCCACAGGACGTTAGTTTCGGGCAATAATAAGATATTCGGGCAAGAAAAGTTCTGCCCCAAAATTGAATAGTCCCGTATGCCTATGCTGATGCCACAGTTTGCAGCTTTATGATGATAGGTCTGATGTAAGCCTAATTACATGCAATATGCAGTCCTATTATTTTTACAAATTAGTATTGGCTTGTAAGTATAAAAGGCAATTTAAAGAAAAAGACACCTTAATGAAGAACAAATAAACGCGCATATGAACATATAGTCGTGCTACACAATTTGTGCGGATATTATATTTCTTGCAATAGGGCAATCAGGTGTCACATCTTGGCGTGTTGCCAGAAAGAACATCAAACTGCAGAATAATTCCCCGGGCTAACTGAACTGGCCCCGGCCAGAACACGCACATTTTAATCTTTGCATGCCTCTCTGAGTATTACCGCGATGCTCTGTTATTAACTGATGTAATCTAATGATTAAAATGTTCAATCGACCTCCGGCTGACGTGTATTTATATGATCTATGTAGGTCAAGCCTCTTCTTGTGCAGATTATGTCTTTGCACACTTAGTAATAAAACAACCGGCAACGTAAGATCATGTCAATGCCTCACCACGTGTGTTCCACAGTTGAGGTTATCAGCGGATTCATGACTCTTGGATGCTTTGAGCAAATACGTTGTTAAACATGTGCCTCCGAGCTATCACTGACATACGTATATAGCAGTGCCAAAGGAATATCAAACGATAAACATCTGAACCACACATACTATAATTTTCATTCTTTCCCATCCGCCAACTGAATATTTCTGGCGATGCTACTGTATATTTTTTTGAAAATTTCTTATTTTCAAAAGGGTAATTTTTTAAAGAAAAACAAACACGTCAGGTTTATTTGCAAAAGTGGTGGGAACGTTCACCTAGTTGCCGTTCTGCCGTTTGTGGGTGTCTATTAGCCACTGGTTTTGACTACAACCATTTGGTTTATATCATGTCGGGGCTGGCTGTGACTTTCCCGTTTCTGAATTATGACCTGCGTTGGGTTTAATTAAAGGAAAGGGTGTTCTCTTTAATAAAAAAAAAAAAAAAGGTTCAAGGTAAGGCCCGGTGCTTAGAAACAAAATATAGCTTATGGTGCTGTGACTCATATCCTTTTAGTTTTAATTAAGCCCCTGGTAGCATTTGTGATGTCACTGTATGAGGAAACCTGCATTTTTCTATAGTTCAATAGAAATAAAATCTTCGGGCAATAGCCACTGTTCAAAACAATCGCCCCAAAATAATAATAATACAAATAGTAATGAATAAATCAATTCCATTGTTACAAAAGGGAAGAAAAAAAAATACCACTTTACGATTTTTTACCTCAAATCGCTAAACACACATAGTGATCATGATGTGTAACGTTGGTCGGCATTTTGCGGAGAAAAACTTGATGCGCATTCTTTGTCACAGATGACCTGAAAGGAAAAAAAAAAGATGGACTTATGACGTACCGCTCCGGTTTCACAGAGGGCTATGTAGAAATCGAAATAACAACCATAATCCCTGTATCAAAAAATATACCACCAATTTACCCCCCCGCCCCCCTACAAAAAAAAAATTGTATTTGCAGGACTTTATTGAGAAATGTATTTGTAATATATCAATCATATTCAATGATGGATTTTTGCCACATATAATGCTAGGGGAATTAATAATTCCTAACTTCAGAAAGTATGTTGATTCCTTCATAATCCAAAGTATGATATTGTTATCATTCACGAATCCCATAGCACTAACAACGATGTAAATAATTAGAGCAAATGGCTAGAGGTGGTTGGTGTAATTTATTCTCACTGAACTAAAGTAGTGTCGACTCTCGATATAACTATAATACAATAGTAACGACGAGGGGAGTAGATTTATTTTATTGGATGTCCAGGGTGCTCTGAGCATTTATACCATTGTGGAACTATATATGCTCCGAATCTTGATTCTCCGAGTTTCTTTGACAATCTTGCTGTGAATGTAATTGTTTTTCATGCAACAATATTTGAATAGACCGCAACTTGAACTGTTTTAACCGTTTTCTATCACTTTGGATACAATGGGAGGTCTTCCACATATTAATACCAGGGATGAATGTTTTGATGTTATGAATTTAAATAAGTTATTCGATGTATGGAGAGAAAAAAAAACCCGTATAAGTGTTCACTTGGTCGTATAACATTACTACTGTATTGTTTTTGGTCGATTGCACTATTTTTTTTATCCCAAGACATATGATCCAATTTACCTCTAAATGCTATTTATCTCCTGGCTTCAATTCTGATCATTCTATTGTTGTGCTTGGAATTGGAACGCCTCTAGTTCTTCAAGTACTTTATATACAGCCAGAGATGTAACCAATGACGGGCACAAATATTTTTGAGAGGGAGGGGGGATTTGGGTATGGTCAAATCTGCGAATCCCCGACTGAAAATGGGGATGGGTCTATGATGCTACTTATTGCTAGTTTAAACTTTAAACTAGCAATAAGTAGCACAATTTTACCACTTTAAAGCTTGTGATTCTGGAGGAATTTCAGAGGTGCCGCAATTTTTTGTGATAGAGGAGGGGGGGGGGGGGGAACGATCCGAAATGGTATTAGTAATTTATGTCCTGGGGGACATGGTCGTGGCAAATCTTAAATTTTGAGGGAGCCCAATGATTTCATGTCCTAGATCGCCGGAAATCTCATGAATCAAAAACGTCTTGCTAAAGGTAAAAAACGAGCTTATAAACAATGAAAAGAAAAAATGTTATTTTTCGTTCCTCAAATTAAAAGAAACTTAAATCTTCTGCAATGTATTATTTAGTTAACTACGTATATATATTCATATAAGAAATATACTATGTTGTTTTATATGTCAAACCAAATTGAGTTTGTTGATTAAAAGAAAAGGTCAACATTGATTTATAACTATGTGTGAAGAAGCATTGTAAATATTTTTAGTTAATGATCTCAATCGATAAATTGATTTACCCATTACTGAACGATGGTGGTATTTTATCAGCTTCAGTTACGATCACTCGCCACCACAATATGACACCATAAGCGACATGTCAAGTAAATAAGTCTGGAAACTTCCCGTGAAGGTATCAGAAAAGTTCCTTTCATCAAAGTCTTTACATCGATAATCTCGAATAATTGATAGTGGAATAAATGATTGAAAGTGATTAATCTCTTCAGATTATCTTCTTTAATTTAATGAAAGCATACGTGTCAGGGTCATATAAAACCAACCATCATTCAGATGTGGGTACGGTTTTTGTAAAATATTTGAGGTATAGGTATGGCCCTTAAATGCGGCGGACGAGGCCGCGGCCCCGGTGGAACCGTTCTAAATGCGCCATGGATTATATATATATATATAAAAATATATAACCGCCATCATATTCGCGGTAAGTCACTCTTTGGAAGCAATTTTACAATTAACTTTCGGCACAATAACAATACCGCAAATAAAATACCATAGCCCGTGAAGTCTGTCAATAAATTTACATGAGATTACTTGTCTGAATTTGCAGCCTCTGCATTCGATTGAGGTTGGATGTAATTTTACATGTTGGGTCACACATTTCAAATACGAACCAAAATCACGAAAAGCCTCATTTCGAAGGAACACTTGTGGTTACTTCAGACCATGACAGCAGCGTGTCGAGTGATTTTGCGGAGAATCAGTTCCCCTTTTCCAGACTCAATGGCCAATTCAATTACAGCGTCGGGTGACATATCCCAGTAGACCTTTGCTATTATTACGGCATGTTAAAGAAGTGTAAACCTTTATTACTTACTGATATAAAGAACAAATTATATAGATATACACTTATTATACTACAATT
Source organism: Paracaudina chilensis (assembly GCA_027580055.1). Lineage (NCBI taxonomy): Eukaryota > Metazoa > Echinodermata > Holothuroidea > Molpadida > Caudinidae > Paracaudina > Paracaudina chilensis. The sequence goes on from JAODFY010297178.1 coordinate 9,618, forward strand.
TTAAAATCACTTTTTTGTAATCTTTTGCCCTAGGATGTTTGAACTGTATATTTCAATACATTTACTTTTTAAAATGAAAAAAAAAATTGTGAACAAAAATACATCCTACGGTTGTACGGTAACCCATCGTAAACTACGGTACAGCCGCCAGAAGGTGACCGTAATAAGGTACTAGAGTGACCTAATTGCATTAAACCGTTGCAAGATGATCAATACGACAAGGACAAAATGACCCGATAGCGGATATCGTTGCTTTCAAGAGGCGCATCCGACCTTGAGTAAATTTGGGTGTATGCTTATAATGGTAAACTATTCTGAATAAAGGAAAATGAGTAGTAATATACGAACAAGCTTTGGCGTACATAAATACAATAATGTTTATTTGAGTAACGCCTCTGACAAATACATTGTCCAATCTGGAAGAGGGATTTTCGGCCGTTGCGATAGTGAACAAGGACATTCTGGATTTTCCAACAAGATTTAACATATCATATTTGGTTTAAATTCAAGAACAAGTTTAAATTTTATCCAACAATCATTTAAAAATAGTTATTCTGGTTTGTGCTGTTAATTGCTATAAGATTTTCTTTGACAAATTTGGGTTCTAACGTGCACCAAAATAAATAAATAAAATAACAACCATGGAATCATGAACGACATTAGAAATCTACACACAAACATACAAAGGCGTTAAGTTTCTACTTTGAATGGACATAACATTGTGTCAAGTCCGAACCCTAAACATTAAACAGTAATAACTGCCTTCAATATGTTGCACACGTCCACCTAGTGGGATGACAGTGGTAGTGCTTATTTTAACACTCAATTTTTGTGCATATAATACAAAATACGTTACATGATGCAAATCAATTGGGACCATATAGTCAGACGAATCGTCAGTAGAATGTGTAAAATATGTAAACAATATAATACAACACAATTGACATCATATTGAATGTTTTTGCATGGAGGTGAGGGTCATATGTTAATATGTGTATTCCACTGAATTTAGGATTTCCATTAAAATTGAAATTAGAAATATGATTGGTTGAAAGGTAAGTCCAACCTAAATGTAAGGGACACACGGTGAAATGCTGCCTTGCTGAAACAATGGACATACAATAGGGTTTCGTATGAATTAAATGTTTGATTACGAAAAAAGTGTATTTATTTTTCGTCATTCACCGTTCCTTCTATGCAACATCAAGAATATTGTCCCACTTCGTCTGTGGAGGCATATCGTATGATGATCAACCCCGAAATAATGTATTGTTTACCGAGGCTTACATGAGTATCGTTGGGTAATTGAATACATGCAAGAGTGTGCAATGTACTGCTATGGGATGATTTTGACGCTACATATTTACAACTTAACTATTAACGTCTTAGATATACCATGAACAGAAGCATGTTTTTAGTCTATCCTTTTGTGCACTTGGTTTAGGGTTATGTCTCATACATACTGGAAGCAGTTTCCAGTAGGATTGCAGATATCCGATTCTTCTTACCATTGTAACTGCAGTGCCATGCACCAGTAACAAAAGTGGTCGTGGAAATATTTTATGACACCTCGAGTCTAGACTCCAGGAAACCCCCAAGGTATCGTTTACTGGTGACAAGGATCGAAGGGCTTCTCTGACATACAGACTGGAGTAAATTGACAAATGAACAGAATCCTTCATGAGTACATGTAGTATGTGTCATTACTTACATGTTCATTATCATGCTATGCAATGCCATAATAATTTAATGCCATATTACCTAATCGAAAAACATGCCGGTGATCATATTATTGTGTCCACGTACAAATATTTTAATATTGTGTGAAAGCAAGTTTTAAGTATGAAACATAAAAAATCTGCATCTGTTTCCACCTCTTGATCATGCTAGTAAAGGCAAACGTTATTGCATCCAATGATTGATGGTAGGCTGAAACTGTAGCACATGGGAATGGAAACCTCCTTACTGTTTTTTTTACAATTAAATTTCTCGGTCGCTATTCTATGCAGCGTGTATCGTTTTGGCTGACTACATCCCAAACAGATATTAATATTAGCAGTTTTATAAACTTTGAAGCATTTGTCACCAAAATATTAACCTGGTTATGGAAGAAATGTATGATCACAGTACTCTCGTTCACTCAGTATCTTTTAGGACGGAGAAAGAACTTTACAGTGGTAAAATGGTAAACCCCCTGTTTACCCTCACACTACCGTGATAATGATAAAACTTTATAATTATATATTTTCTGAAGCCGACCCCACGTAATTACACCCACCGAATACAACTCCAGATATGGCGTCTCAAGTAAAAATAAATCATATTTCAAGGTCTAAAGGTGCACTTTTACCATTTGGGGAATAATCATTTTGTAACCAGCCAACCAGGAGTGTCCGCAGTGGCTTGGAGTACCAGATCGAGTGCCGGACAATTGTGTCACTGGCCCTCTTCTTGACAAGAGGACTACATTATTCTTTATCACATATTTCCCCAAGGCCGCCTTATTTATAGGGTGCCCGAAGATGTAGCCAATTTTGAAATACCTCCCGTCATACTTGGTGTTTCGTCTATCCCATGTCCAGTATTATTCGTTTACTTTACCACGCAGTTATGCCACAAAAACAGATTGATCTATTTATCTTTTTGTAAAGGGCAAGGTGTAAAGGCATATTTTGCTGTTAGATTAAATGATGTCATACGTACATGATGATACCCCAATTGCAAAACCACCAAACTAGCAGTATTTTGACAGAAACTCTTCCAGCGTCAAAAGTTTACACTATCACGTTGCTATGATACCGATGAAACCCTGATCGCAAAATTATAACGGGAATGTGAACCTTGCAAAATACCCAAACATGCCCTCAGTCTCTGTTGGGGCGTTATTTCCAAGCAGGTAAAGAGGGAACAGAGATAACCGAATGAAAGAAACTAATACGTGAGTCGGCAAAATAGCTACAAGCCATGGATTGATCTCTTGAAGGTTTTCAAATTACTTTACGGTTACTCTCAAATTAGCCCATAGTTGTTATTCAACCCTCGGCTTAAACTTGACATTCGTAAGAACTTCAGTCAGAGAGTTTTGGAAATTTAGAACACATTACCCAACGTCTCAGTGCTACATGCACTGACCCTTCATGGGTGATTACCAGAAATTAGATTTTCAAAAGCTTTTGGCCTCCTACATATTCAAGGTATATTTAAGGTAAATAAATATATGTCACGCTCACTATTTTAAAAAGGTTTACCAATCATTTATTTCACCATAAGTACAGTAACCAAATAATTTTTTTATAATAAACCCACACTTTCTGAAAAGGGAGCACCGTATATTCAATCGTCGCATTAGATATTCAAACATTCAACATTTCTTGCCATTAACCAACTGCCGCTAATTATTTTGAACACATATTGTCACATATGCAGTTACAGTGTTATAAAGTTGTCAGCAAAATATATATATGAATATGCTGACCATTTCCCGCCCTCATTAGTTCTAAAGATAAGACAGTGACGGCAAGACAAGTTACACTATTCGACGGTTTAATATGCTTTAAAATTTTAGAAAATAACCTCCCAGCTCAGTTTGAAAATTTGCTTACCGCAACTTTCATCACTCAGTGACGTTTTTATATAAAGTGTACTAATCAATTTTGTTATTTTGATGAAAATTGATGATGTTCGAAAAGTTGAGGGTGGTTTAAAACACTTTCGCGCCTATATCATGGCAAAACATCCCTGCGAAACAAAAATTACTTGAATTGCTTACTGTAGCAACGCCATTGTGTAAAGCATATATCCCTTCCCAGGAAACAATAAAACTTAACTGCAGAAAAGACGACCTCTAAGACCCATTATCTCGGTCAGGAGAAGATTTCTGTGACTTAGCAGCTGGCTTGTCAGACGTTGCAGCATCGTTAAAAAAGGGAAGAAATAATATTGCAGCATATTCAAGGATTAATACATGTTCGTTTTTGTGACTTGCCTTTTTTTAACAAGATTATGTTTTTCATTATATATATTATATAGATATAAAGGTGGAGGATTGAGTAAGGGCGGTCATGATACCGGCGTCTGTCATTTTTCATTCAACCCTCTAGCCACGGAGATAAGTCGCACTGACAAACTGCCCACGTAGCATGTACATTTCCACAGCTTCTCCTTTAG